>OVBE01001474.1:0-36467 GCA_900406425.1 Iberis pinnata
TGAGATCTCTCTCACTCTAAAAACCTCCATAAAAAGTGGATCTACTCATTTTCAGTCTCTTGAATTTTTCTTTAACATTCATTTTTTTTTAAATTTCTTGTCATTTTTTTTTGCAGTGAGAAAATAGAAGTTTTTTTTTTGTTTCGGTGATTCCGGCGAAAAATCAGATTATTCCGATGAAGAAAGAGTAAAGAGTCAAAACACAGAGTACAAAGANAATTTCTCCGATCTACTTAAATACGGCGGATGAACAATCTAATCAAAATCAGACGGCGGAGAGGTAAGTTCAATTTTGAGAGGTTGAATTTGGGGAAATTTTGAAGAGAAATGTTAAATCAAGTGATGCATGCAGGAGATTCGTTAAGAACAAAGAGATGTTGAGTGATCTTGACCACTTATCTTTTGGAGATCTATTGGCTTTAGCTAACACTGCTTCATCAGTTTACTTCTCTGGTCAAACTCATTGGGCTAATAATGCCTCAGCCGAATCAACTAGTAAAAGAGGTTTCTGATTCGTTTCTTGTTTGATTAGAGATGAATTTGCTTTGATTCAAGGTGAGATTTGTGTCTCATTTTGCAGGAAACACAGAGATGATGCAAAAAGCTAATGAATCAGTAGAGAGTAATAACAATGTTGCTGAACAGATTATCAAGACTCCAGAGAAACCAAAGAGGAGAAAGCATAGACCAAAAGTTGTTAGAGAAGCTAAACCAAAGAGAGAACCTAAACCAAAACCTGTTGCTGTTGATGGTCAAGAAAGCAAAACGCCTAGGAGGAAATATGTTCGAAAGAAAGAAGAAGTCCTAAAGGTTCAAGAATCTGTCACACCAGTGGAAGATGCAGTTGAATCAGCAACTGCAGAAACTTCAACTCAAGCTAAGAAGCCTTGTAGAAGAGCTTTGGAGTTTGAAGACGAGAATCTTAACCCCGAAAAGGAAGATAACCAATCAAACAGCAGCGACACTAAACAGGTAGAGAAGACGGAATCAGCTCCTAGAGAAAAGCAGTCAGAATCGAGTGATTGCCTTCCTTCAATTCCTAGTACGCCGCCTAAGAGAAAGCGTAACCAAAGTAAAAGAAAGGAAAAGGAACCAAACACTAATGGTATTAACCAAGAAGGAGTTGATCTTTTGATGGCACAAACTGCAAAGAGAAGACAAGGAAAAGAACCAATTTACGACTTAAATCTATCCGGGTTTCAGTACAATGAAGTATGTGACATTCAGAAAATGCATTGGTTGTCTATCAGAAATTTGCAACAAGGAGGGATGATGTCCGATGCCATTTCATTCGCTGGGCAACGACTTGATGCACAAGTGTATGGTTCTGCATTTCACTCTAATTGCTACAGTTTCACATCTCAGCTCAGTGCTAATAGAGTCCTAGCAACGGACGAACAAGGTAAAGGTTTCTTTCAAGGAACACAGAGTTTCAAGTCAGATGTTCGATTGGATAAGATAGATACTCCGAAAAAGAGAACTACAGGCCATGCACGAATCCGGAATGTGGCTTCTATAAATAAACTTATGGAAGTTCCTGAGCAGTTACCAATAGGATCTTATAGCACACCACAGAATAACAATAATCATAAAGTTCTTGTTGATAAGCGTGTGACCGTGAGCAAAAAGAAGCAAGCCCCGAAGTCTAACAAATCACAAACCAACCACAGAACTCTTCTTCCGAAGCCCCGGCAGGTTCCTGCTCCATTTACTGGTAATGAATACATACAGAGCTATACTTTTTTTTTTACTTGAAATCTATTGAATGCAGACTATGTTGATGATGTCTGATTCTTGCAGGTTTTTCGCCAGATGAACTTTGGGAACAACTTCTGTCAATCGAAAAAATCAGTGAGCAATTGCGTTTGTTAGACATCAACAAAGAGGATTCAGAGACTTCTCTTGTTCCTTTCACAAGGAATATCCAAGGAAACAAGATGATAGTCTTCAGTAGCGGCGCAGGAGCAATTGTGCCATCAACTCCTGTTAAAAAACGAGCTGCAAGACCAAGAGTTGACTTAGACAATGAGACAGATAGAGTGTGGAAGCTGCTTATGGAGAATATTAATAGCGATGGTATAAACGGATCAGATGAGGAGAAAGCTAAATGGTGGGAGGAAGAGCGAAATGTGTTTCGTGGACGAGCTGACTCTTTCATAGCACGAATGCATCTTGTACAAGGTTTGTATACCACACTTACTCTTTTTCGAAGGTTTTAACTTTGTATCTTAGTCATAACTTGTTATGGTGCAGGTGATCGACGATTTACACCTTGGAAAGGATCTGTAGTTGATTCTGTTGTTGGAGTGTTTCTTACTCAAAATGTTTCTGATCATCTATCAAGCTCTGCTTTCATGTCACTTGCGGCAGAGTATCCCGCACCTTTAGCATCAAGCAGAAACTTTGACGTAGGAACAAGCTCGATGCCTTCTATTCGAATAACTTACTTGGACGTAGAGGAATCGGTGTCTAACCCACACATTGATAAGCAGAGATCTGTTCCTAATGAGGAGAAAAATCATGTAAACAGCGATGAAACGTCTAGGAGCAGTAGTGAGATTGCTAGCTCAGCCCATGAACCAGTTGGCAAAACCACGGATTCAAAGGCGCACATTGATTCAGATGGAAAAGGCATAAGTGTAGAGGTTGATAATACAGATCAGACATACCTTGTCCAAGAATTGTTTCCATCAGAAGAATCTGCACTTACATATCAAAATACGTTGGTGTCTTCTGATGCTCCTCAAAATACAGAAAGAGCAGGATCAAGCTCAGAGATCAACTCAGAAGGAGAGTATTGTACTTCCTTTGTGAAGCTTTTACAAGGCTTAGGAGGGTCTGCTCAGCTACAAGGCAAAGCTGATACAGTTTCAGCAGAAGATTGCGATCAGAATAATCGATATGATAGTTCAAGCAACCTCGGAAGCTTACAAGTATCACCAAATACGTCTCCTAGTGATTCTGGTGTCAAATCACTGAAAGAACCTTTAAAATCTTCTGATGATAGTAATGAACCAAGTTGTTGTTATCAGCAACAACCTGAGATCCCTGAAAGTTCTAGCAGCGTTCCTTCGACAAATAACAAAGAAGACCTTGTGACAGAGACTTTGATTCCAGACATTAACGAAAGCACGAGGTATCTTGATGTCCAAGAAGGCACAGAAAAAGCATCAGGCTCATCAAGTAAAGAGCTTAATCCTACGGATGATGCAACTACCTTTGATCCATTAGGGAAAAAAGTTTTAAAGGATAAAAGCAAAGGGTTTGATTGGGATAGTTTAAGAAGAGAAGCACAAGGTAGAGAAGGTATAAGAGAAAAGACATCAAGGACATTGGACTCTGTAGACTGGGAAGCTATAAGAACTGCTAATGTTAGTGAAGTAGCTGATACAATAAAGAGTCGTGGAATGAATCATAAACTTGCGGAACGTATACAGGTTCAATTTTTCATCTCTATGTAGCCTAATTTATCGATACCCTCGATTTTTAACTAATTGACTCTGTACATAAAATATAATGCAGGGCTTCCTCAATAGACTAGTTAAAGAACATGGAAGCATTGATCTTGAATGGTTAAGAGATGTACCACCGGACAAAGCAAAGTGAGTTTGATGCTTGTAGTTTATAAAATTACTACTTTAACCAGTTTAGCGTCAATGGTTTTGTTTGTATACAATTCATGCAGAGAATATCTTCTAAGCTTTAGAGGACTGGGATTAAAAAGTGTGGAGTGTGTGAGGCTTCTAACATTGCATCATCTTGCGTTTCCAGTAAGTTATGAACAATTTTTTTTGTGTTGATTTGATGAATGAAGAAATTTAAAGTAGAATTTTTTTGTTATTAACAGGTTGATACAAATGTTGGTCGTATAGCTGTTAGACTAGGTTGGGTACCACTCCAGCCTCTTCCGGAGTCACTTCAATTGCATCTTCTAGAAATGTAAGTAAGAACTTTACAAAATGGTTTTACTTGGAGATTGTTTTGTTATTGACTTTGTTTTATGTATCTTCAGGTATCCTGTGCTTGAATCTATTCAAAAGTATCTTTGGCCACGTTTATGTAAACTCGACCAAAAAACATTGTAAGACTTCTGATCATGTTTATCATTAACTTATGTTTTGTAAGACTTCTCATCATGTTTATCATTAACTTATGTTCTTCCAAACCTCACGGTAATACGCCCATTCATTAGCTTAATCCTTTTGTCATCTCACAGGTATGAGTTGCACTACCAAATGATTACCTTTGGAAAGGTAAGTATAAAACTATACATATATAACCTATGCATAAAAATTAAGCGCGCGCATAATGAAAATAAACGAATTAACGATTGTTTTAGGTATTTTGCACAAAGAGCAAACCTAATTGCAATGCATGTCCAATGAGAGGAGAATGTAGACATTTTGCCAGTGCGTTTGCAAGGTGCTACAAACATACTCTCTTGAACCTTTAGTGCCACTATAAGTTAAATTGTTCAAAAATTGAGTAACTTTTGCTTGTTTTTATAGTGCAAGGCTTGCTTTACCCGGTACGGAGAAAGGTAATGAGACACCTAATAAAAACAACTCTTTGCCTCTACAACTACCAGAGCCATTACAGAGAGAGGAAGGAGGGTTAGAAGTTGTGAAACGCGCAGAACAAGAAAACAAGGTTGCTTGTTGTGAACCGATCATTGAAGAGCCAGCCTCACCGGAGCCAGAATGCACACCAGTAGCAATAAGCGACATAGAGGACGCGTTTTTCGAGGAAGATCCAGAAGAAATTCCTACAATAAAGCTAAACATAGATGCATTTACTAGTAACTTGAAGAAAATAATGGAGCACAATAAGGAACTACAAGAAGGAAACATGTCTACTGCTCTAGTTGCGCTTACTGCTGAAGCTGCATCTCTTCCAATGCCTAAGCTCAAGAATATCAACCAGCTAAGGACAGAACATCAAGTGTACGCATCCAAATCTCCCTCTCTGTTATTTCACTGTGTGAGTTATTTAACACTTGATTTTGTTTTTGTTCTTATGTTTGTAGCTATGAACTTCCAGACTCACATCCTCTTCTAGCCGAGGTATGTCATGTAACTATAGATAATGACACATGCCTTAGTGAAAATTTAAAAGCTAACAAGCTATTTGTGTTTGTTATGGCAGATGGAGAAGAGAGAGCCTGATGATCCATGCTCTTATTTGCTTGCTATTTGGACACCAGGTTATCTACTAGCTCTCTAAAAAATGATATGAACATTATAAAAACATACATAGAGTTCTTTAATCTCTATGGTTTTTTTGAAACTAGGTGAGACAGTTGATTCAGTTCAACCAGCTGTAAGCAAATGTATATCCCAATACACTGGTAAACTCTGTGATGAAGAAACTTGCTTCTCATGTAACAACGTTAGAGAAGCAAGATCACAAACTGTAAGAGGCACTATCTTGGTAAGAAAATTGAAACCGAAAACTCATTTTTCTGCTAACTACAATCAAATCAATACTTAATTGTATATAAAATTTTATGCAGATACCTTGTAGAACAGCAATGAGAGGGAGCTTCCCACTCAATGGAACATATTTTCAAGTGAATGAGGTGTTTGCAGATCATGCTTCTAGTTTAAACCCAATTGATGTTCCAAGGCAATGGTTATGGGACTTGCCTAGAAGAATCGTATACTTTGGTACATCTATACCTTCAATATTCAAAGGTATAAAATCTTCACCATCATTATTAATTTAGTGGTGGGCATTCAGTATATTCGGTTTTTGATTTTTGTAGTTTTTGTTTTGCCAAAACGAACCGAACAAAAGTTTGGTTCGGCATTCGTTTTTTTTTTTGGTTCGATTTTTCAAGCTTGATTTTTCGGTTTGAAAGTCTTAATTTTCGGTTAAATTTTTGTTTATTTCTGGTTTGTTGGGTTCGGATCGGTTCGGTTCGGTTCGGTTAATTTAGTAAAAAAATAAAATTGTTACCAAACCGAAAACCGAACTAAAATAAAAAATCACCAAAATAACCGAAATAGCCGAACTAAATTCGCTTCGGTTCGGTTTAAATGCCCACGCCTAATTATTATTATTATTGGATTGTAACAAAAAGAAAAGGTTCTAACAATTTGAGCTACTTTTTCAGGTTTACCAACAGAAACGATTCAGCAATGCTTCTGGAGAGGTAAAAGCTATTAGCAATCTCTTGTTTTTCTTTGATTTTTTTAGTTCATAGCTTTTGGTTTGGACCAAGATATTGATTTTTTGAAAATTGTAGGATATGTATGTGTGAGGGGATTTGAGAGGAAGACAAGAGCACCAAGGCCATTAATAGCAAGATTGCACTTCCCGGCCAGTAAAAGGGGCAAGTCACAAGGCTAAGAAACCTCAATTGCAAAATAAAATACGGTTTAGATTTAGAGAGAGAGCACAAAAGTAAAAGTAGTAAGTGGCCAAATGCATAAGTAAAAGCTAACACCATATACTATACACTTTTCTCTTCCCCCACTAGAATTTGTAACATGTTTTTTATATTTCCATTTTAGTGTGTTGTTATTTGTAATAAACATGTTAGCTTGAATCTTTCTTTCTCTTCTCTCTTAAATTGCCTCATAGTTGAGCTTATTTTGATTTTGGTTTTTTAAATTTTGAAACCAAAAAATAAAGGAAAAAATTTGGGAATAAAATAATATCAATTTTTAAAAATTTAAAGCTAAAATGAAATTCAATTTTAGCCATTATAACTTTCAGTTACTTTGCATAGGTGCAGACATAATTACCTGGAACAGAGTAATTGAATTGAAAAATCAGGTTCGGTTTGGGTATGATTCCTTTTAATTTACTTGAATATTGGTTAGAAATCGAACCAAACTGAAAAACCGAAAATATAAAATAAGTGTTTATGCAGAACTATGGAAATATGTCTTTTTTAACCAATTTTTGTATATTTTAGTGAATTAAAACCATTAAGTTATCGATTCTCAACTGGTTTCAAAATTTTAGATCCAAATCGTACTGAACCGACCGCATTGATTTTCTAATTATTCCTAATTTTCTATATGGATCTTATATTGTAAGACCAAACAAAAAAAACTGAGCCTAATAACCGAATGCTCAACCCTAACTTTGCACATTTAAATCGATTTAATCAACATTAGGTTAAATTTAAAACAATTAAGGATAATAATAGTTATTTTTTAAAGGAAAAATTACACTCTAGTGCGTGTCCATGGCTAATCTTCCATAGCCACCCATCACCATAATGTACTTGTCCATGGCTAATCTTCTCTTCACAAATTATCTCGTACACAATCATGAATATTGAAAAGGTTAGGACCTGAATTTACGAAAGTCTAAAAAGAAACTTTCATTTGTCATGTACATCATGGTACATCTGATATCTTCTCATCTATTGGTACATCTCCATACCTTACCCCGAGAAGTTGGTAAATGTGCTGAGATTATTGGATTATTTTTTAAATTTATTAGCCATCGCGTTTACCAGATCTCTTACGCGTGTCCGCTCACCCTTCACATCGCACGGTCTGGATCATCTTCCCACATACCAAGCTTATGGTTCTCACGCGCCACAAGAGCATCTCTCGCACCACGCAAGGGTAATTCCCGTCATGAAATGTTTCTCTCTCTTAGTTAAAGTACACCAAAATCATTTAGTTAGTGTAAATACATTTCCTCAAGTACACTTCCACGAAATTTTTCTTTTTTTAAAAAAAAATAGAGTTCATTAGACAGTTGATGGAAAAAATCGGATCTAACATATGATAAACAGATATGGATAATGGGCCTCGTAAGATATGGATAATGGGCCTAATATTTTAAAAACTAGCTCCGATCTTAACTTATGTCTCGTCTCTTTAAAATCCCCAATTCTTAACCCTAATTGATCGGAGTTTGTCCAAATCTCTGCCATTTTTGCCGTATTCGAAGCATATTCCTATCCTCTCCGTTTTCTTAGCAGTCTCGCCTCATACATCTCAGTTGTAGATTGTAACTAGGGTTTCTGTTTACTGATAGCTGAATTTGTTGTAATGCTCTGGTTCCCTCTTACAAGGATTTGTATTGCAATCGATTTTGTCGATTAGGTTAATTTTTGGGGCTTTTAGCGTACCATTTTTTAAGTTCTGTGTTGTATAGCTCGTGAAATGGAGAATTCGCGTAGATCATTTGATAGATCCAGAGATCCAGGACCGATGAAGAAACCCAGGATCACTGAGGAATCAATACGTCCTGTAAATTCGAACGGACGGCAGTTTTCAAGAACGTTTGGAACGGCGGTGGCAGTTCCACCGACGTCGTCAAGATTTCGAGTTGGCAACAGAGAAACGGAAAGTAGTATTGCCAGTGATCCGAGCCGTGAGGCTTACCAGCCACAGCCGGTTCAACCACACCACGAGCTTGTGAACCAGTACAAGTCAGCACTATCCGAGCTCACTTTCAATTCAAAGCCAATAATAACGAACCTCACAATAATTGCCGGAGAAAATGTCCATGCTGCTAAGGCCGTCGTAGCCACCATTTGCAACAACATCCTCGAGGTGAACACCAGTTTTCATTTCCACTGTTATAGTTGTTACGCTCAGTGTCTTGATTTTTCTTGTTTTAGTGATTGTACAATATATAAGGTGAAGGTGGTGGTTGGTATTGTGATCTGTATACGAGGTTCAATGATATATTCGAGTTTTGAAACAACCCTAGTATTTTTTTTTTCTTGGATCCATGTGCTTTCATACTTCTTCAATCTGGCGCAGATCATTCTTAACAAACATGCTCTTTAGTCTATGTCATCTTGTGGATCTAATTCTGTAAACTTACCACTTGAAAAGGCATCTATCAAGTGGATCCAATTCTTTTTTCAGAGAGTAACTGTTGCCAATGCAACCATTTAGTTTACATTCATTTATCAAGAATGCATACTTCAGCTCCTCATGTGAGTGTACTGAGTTTTGCTTATATAAATGTATAGTCTCTTTGACAGCGTTGGAGCTGTTCAATTAATTGTAAGAGTCATTATAAGCTCTGTTATTAGTGAGATTGGGTTTTCTGTTAGTGGATTCTGCTAACCGAGTGCTCTCCAGAAAGCCAAAACAACTTTTATTCATCTTTAAGTAGGTTAGAAGCATCTAACAACTTTCATTTTGTTCTATCAAATCAGTTGGAAGACAAGGATTTTACTGTTTCACCGCTTCTCACTTCAGCTTAGAGCCTTAGACATTGATACTTTGAATAGTTACTCTGCCATTTTTGGGCATGTAGATTTCATTTTGTGTCTATGGTTGATTTCTTAGCTGTCAGGATTTATGTGAGTAGTAGCTTGATTGTCATCATAGTTTGTACTTTAAATTCTAGTTGAACATAAGTTAATGAAATTTTGTTTCTATCCTTTAAGGGCCTCTCAACTATGGTAATCCTCGATGATACTCTCTACACTATCAAATTGGCCTTTTTCTTGGTATATGATTTGAAAATATCATGCAGGTACCAAGCGATCAGAAGCTGCCAACATTGTACCTGTTGGACAGCATTGTGAAGAATATCGGAAGGGATTACATTAAGTACTTTGCTGCCAAGCTGCCTGAGGTTTGATGTTTTATTGATAATCATGGTTATGTAATTTTCTTTTTCACATAAAGTTCATCTCTGATCTCCCTCTTTTTTACTTCTGTGCAGGTATTTGTTAAGGCTTATAGACAAGTTGACCCTCCTATGCATTCTAACATGCGGCATCTTTTTGGAACCTGGAAAGGAGTTTTCCATCCGCAAACACTTCAGCTTATTGAGAAAGAACTTGGCTTTAATGCTAAAAGTGATGGCTCAGCAACTCTTGTTACCACAAGCAGAGCTGATCCACAATCTCAGCGCCCACCACATAGCATCCACGTGAATCCCAAGTATCTAGAAAGACAGCGCCTTCAGCAGTCGGGACGGGTAAGCAAAGTGAACTCGCGCTCACTGAAAGTTGTAACTTGTAACCCATAATCTCCAGGACCATTAGGGCTTTCTCTGCTCTAATTGTTTATAAACGAAGTACATATTTGTGTTTTAGAATTTAGATAGCAGCGTATCTTTGTATGGCCACAATCATATTCTTTGAAGAGTTCCTGAGGTCTATTGATAATAATAGAGGTTACATACTCAGTAATAGAGTCCTTAGTATTCTTTTTTGAAATTCTTTGCAGACGAAGGGAATGATTGGTGATGTACCTGAGATTTCACCCAATTTGACGAGGGATTCAGATAGACTGGAGAGAGTTTCAAGCATAGCAACTGGAGGCTCGTGGGGTGGTCCATCTAAAGTAAATGTAAGATAATTTTTCCTTGCCATGCTTACAGTTTACCTCAGTCCTGGCTACTGAATGTGTATCGTATTCAGACTATTCGGCGACCTCAAAGAGATTCACTTAGTGGACCCCAGTATGAGAAAGATCTTGAGTCAATAGGAGGGGAATATGATTATGCTTCTGATCTACCCCATAATTCTAGCCCGGTGATTAAGAAAGTTGGTTCAAGGGTTACTGACGATGGATGTGAGAAACAATGGTACGGAGCTATGAGCAGGGATCCTGATGTAATTTCTGACCAGAGGGATAGATTACATACCAAAAGCAGAGTTTCCAACTATGCTACTGTGAGACAAGAAGATTCCGAAACAAGTGGTCCCAGTAGAAATATAGGTGTGCCTTATGATAGTTGGAAAAACTCAGAGGAAGAGGAGTTTATGTGGGACATGCACTCAAGGTTATCTGAAACACATGTAGCCAGTATCAACCCAAAGAATGAGCTTTCGACACCAGATGAAACAGAGATATTGGTTAGCTGCGATATTAGTTTGCATCACTTTCAATTATGATGTATTTCATTTAATATGTTGGCTTTTAACTCCTCCCATCTTGTAGGAATCTGAAAATCACCACTTAAAACAACCAAGATTTCCAGCTCGTGACTCAAGGTTTGACCCAGCCAATTCAACAAATTCATATTCCAGCGAGCAAAAAGATCCAAGCATTTTGGGCCGCTGGACGGCTTCTCCTAGGTCTTTGCAGGATTCAGATCCGGTTTTTTCTTCTATTGGTGCGAGCACTACTGCAGCTAGAAAGGGAATTCAGCCTCAATGTAGGGTTCCTGCCTCTGGAATTTTGCCAAACTCAGGATCTGGTTCAGATAGACAATCGCCTTTCCATGATTCTAAACAGAATGTGAACAAGCAAGATGTTAGACGTGCTCACTCCCTCCCTCAACGTGATCCTAGGGCTTCCCGGTTGCCAGTGAAAATTCAAACTGTCCCCAGGGATGACTCTTTACGGCTTTTACCCTCCAGTAGTCAGTTTAAAAACATAAATTCACTTGAGCTACCTGATTCGTCCCAAGTGGAAGACTATGACGCGAAGTCAACAGCTGAAAAGGCTCCTGGCCTTACTATTGCATCAGAAGCTATAGGACAACCCAACATGAGTGATTTGCTGGAAGCTGTCATGAAGAGTGGAATCCTTTCTAAGACTTTGCCACCACCATTACCAATTTCAATGGGTGGTGACAATTTATTAGCTAGTTTGAAAGGTGAAAAATCCTCCGCACTATCTGTTTCATCTGGAGCGTCTCTTGCCGGAGTCACATCAGCGGAATTGTCAAAAGAGAATAATAAGCCCACAGATCCTCTTTCGAGCCTCTTGAGCTCTTTAGTTTCAAAGGGCTTGATATCTGCTTCGGATACAGAGCTGCCATCTCTCGTAAAAGGTGTGGTTCCTTCCAGACCACAAGACCACAGTCCTGATCGTTCTACCAATAGCTCTGGGTCAGTATCTGTGGTTCCATCAGATGCTCAGCCATCGGTTTTGGTAAAGAAGTCTCCAACCAATGCCCTTGAAGTTAGAGGTTTAGCTGCACATTCTGTAACAACAAGTTCGGAGCCCGAAGCCCTCATAGGATTGAAGTTTCGGGCAGACAAAATCCGTGAACTTCACCCCTTGGTGATAAGTAGTCTCTTTGATGACCTCCCACATCTCTGCAACTCCTGCGGCGTTCGCCTTAAACAAAAGGAAGAACTTGACAGACACATGGAGCTGCATGATAAGAAGAAGATTGAATTAAGCGGCAGAAATAGTAAATGTAGGGTTTGGTTTCCAAAGGTTGATGACTGGATAGCAGCAAAATCTGGTGAGCTAGAACTTGAATATGATGAAGTTCTGAGTGAACCTGAGGATGGTCAAGCTGTAGCTGCTGATGAGAACCAATGCGCATGTATATTATGTGGAGAGATGTTTGAGGACTATTTCAGTCAAGATATGAATCAGTGGATGTTCAAGGAAGCTTCTTACATGAACATTCCTCCAGCCAACGGTGAGGCTAATGGGCCAATAGTCCATGAAGGTTGTTTGGCCAAGAGTTCGTTGCAGAGCTTGGATGTTGGTAATGCAATCAAGCAGGTAACTTAGTTGTTCTTGTCTATTTGTAGGTCTCTCTGATCTCAGAATTTATTCTTAAATCCTGTCTGAATCCACCCCTTTGTTTGGCTTCATTCTATAGGAAACTGTTGAGTAGTCTCCATATGAAAAGCCAAGAAACATATTATGGAGGAAGCAGTGAGTGACATCACAGAGGGGATTACAGGTTTGTGGTTGGTTAGAGTCCTCAGTGATGCTAGTTTTGTAGAAAAGTTTCAAGCTTTAAGTTGAGTTAAAAGTTGTGCAGAATTATTTTTTTTTCTGGAAAAAGAAAAGAAATCTAATGTATGCTTTGTCTCTCTATTTTTAAATCTTATACAGATAGAAACGAGAAAAGACTGATTAGGTCTTCCCAGTATTGCACATTCCATATTATATGCCTTTGCTTTCATGTCTCACAAAAGAATAATCCTTTCTTTCAATTTCTGATCAAATACAGAGATTTGTCAGGTCACATATGCTTGAACATCCAAAGCATCCCCACCATCATATATGTACCTTAGTCCTTAGCAATTACTATTTCTGTTGAAGGATTATGTCATTTGAGTGTAGTTGTGGTTATCATGTGAATCCTCATAGACTTCATCATAATCCCTTGACTTGTTTGCGGATTGGGGAAAGAGCAAATTGAACATTTGAGAGAGATAGAGAGCTGAATGCATTCATTATAGTTAATGTATTGTTCGGAAAATAGAAATTGGATAAATACAGTTAAAAGTCGTTAAAGTTTTGTATTAATTTCAAAAAGTTAAAAAATACTATTACAAATTTGTGTATTAATAGTAAAACAAAAGAAAGTTTGTGTATTACAAATTTTATAAAGGCTTATCCATACCTGCACATATACTCAGTTGAGAAATCCGTACTCGTACGACCATGCTGTTAACAATATGCATTCGTTAATTTTTGAATTTTCATACCCCCATTACAAAGTCTTCACTAATAAATGCATTGACTATTACGGCGTGAACTCATCTGTTAATGAAGATGACTCAAATGATGATATAGACAATATACTGATATCTGAAATAAACGTTGTAGTCTAACAAAATTAAAATGATAATTCTTTTGTCAAAACAATATCGTTATACTTAATAAACCGCTCTATGTACGTTGTCGTTTTAATGAGTAGAATGATGTTTTTTTTTACATTAAAATTATCGTTTTAAGTTTTTTAACAAAAACGTTTCTCTCAGCCACCAGTATATTGTCTCTGTCATCGTATAACTCATTTCGTTACCAAAATAGTGTGTCGTAATAGTCAACACATTTATAAGAGAAGACTTTATAGTGTGGATTTGAAAAATTAAGAATTAACATATACATATAAATACCAGCATAATTCATATGTGCATGAATGAAATTCCCAACTAACTACATGTCCGCGGATATGGATAAACCATTCTCCTCGGTTTTTCTAGTTTTTCCCCCTAATAAAAGCTTTACTAGTTCAAGGAGAGCAATTGGGCCAATGGGCCGAAATCACACCTTAAATAGAATATCGTAGAAGTTACTTAAAGTGTAATAGGGTTAAGATAGTCATTCTCCGTAGCGAAAACCCATCCAACGGCTGAAAATACTTTCCTTGGTAAAGAGTCCAAAATATCTCTCACCTCCTCAAATATCACCATTTCTCGAACTTTCTTCATCACTCGAACACCTATATAACCGACAACCTCCACTTTCCTCTTCTTTATCCAAATTATTCTCTCGATAGAAAATCCTTCAACTATGTCTTCCTTCACCAGCAAATACGCCGGTAATACCTCAACTCTCTCTTTTGATCTATCGTTAATCAGCTTTCTGCATGTTTCTTCTGTAGTTAATGCTTAGGTTTGATCTATCGTCCAGATCTAGCTCAGTCTCAGTTAGATAACGTTTTTGGATTTTTAGGAGTTGGAATTGAACTGATTATGAGTTTGTTCTTATTGTTTGTGGAATTTGAATATGCAAGTCTTGTTTCTCGTTTAGATTGATTCAGTATCGGGATTGTGAAAGTTAATGCGTTTTTATTCTTATTCGTATTTGAATCTCTACAGATGAACTGATCGCTAACGCAGCTTACATCGGCACACCTGGAAAGGGAATCCTCGCTGCTGATGAATCAACAGGTACCATCGGAAAACGACTCTCTAGCATTAACGTTGAGAATGTTGAATCCAACAGAAAAGCTCTCCGTGAGCTTCTCTTCACTACTCCTGGTGCTCTTCCTTGTCTCAGTGGTGTAATCCTCTTTGAAGAAACTCTTTACCAAAAGAGCTCTAATGGTGACACATCTCTTTACTCTCATCACTCTTTATAATTTCCTTTGTTGATTTTTTGTTTCTGATTAGTAATTTGATTGTGAAACAGGAACTCCTTTTGTTGATATATTAAAGGAAGGTGGAGTTTTACCTGGTATTAAAGTTGATAAAGGTACTGTTGAACTAGCTGGAACTAATGGTGAAACAACCACACAAGGTCTTGATGGTCTTGGTGAGCGTTGCAAAAAGTATTACGAAGCTGGTGCACGTTTTGCTAAATGGCGTGCAGTGCTAAAGATTGGTCAAAACGAGCCTTCTGAGTTAGCTATTCATGAGAACGCTTATGGTTTAGCTAGATACGCAGTTATTTGTCAAGAGAATGGTCTTGTACCAATTGTAGAGCCTGAGATTCTTGTTGATGGTTCTCATGATATTAATAAATGTGCAGCAGTTACAGAGCGTGTTCTTGCAGCTTGTTACAAAGCTCTGAATGATCATCATGTTATGCTTGAAGGAACATTGTTGAAACCAAACATGGTGACTCCAGGATCAGAGAGTGCTAAGGTTGCACCTGAAGTGATTGCAGAACATACAGTCCGTGCTCTTCAGAGGACTGTACCAGCAGCTGTTCCAGCAATAGTGTTCTTGTCCGGTGGACAAAGCGAAGAAGAAGCAACAAGAAACCTTAATGCAATGAACCAGTTGAAGACAAAGAAGCCTTGGTCGTTGTCGTTTTCGTTTGGAAGGGCGTTGCAACAGAGTACACTCAAGACTTGGGGAGGTAAAGAAGAGAATGTGAAGAAGGCACAAGATGCGTTCTTGGTTAGATGTAAAGCTAACTCTGAGGCTACACTTGGTGCTTATAAAGGAGATGCTCAGCTCGGTGAAGGTGCAGCAGAGAGTCTGCACGTTAAGGACTACAAGTACTGAGACAGTCGGAGTTGTGTTCTTTTTTAAGCTGTTGTTTGGTTTGTTTAGATTAAGAGACTAAGACGCTTAAGCCTTTTTTTCCCTGTGGTGTTTTGTTCTTGTGTAAACTTAAGAAGCTAATATAGTCTATGAAGTCAAAATATCTACTTAACTTGGTTTCGGTTCTATTCTATTTTCTTAGCTATTAATTTCAGATTAGTTTAAGCAAGACTCACGAGTAGATTTTATACCATGCATGTATAAAATATTATAAAGTTCCATAAAATACTATATTTTATAAATATCCCACATTCAATTCTCAAAATATTATTGAACTATTTAATTATTTCAAAAATATTATTACAAAATATTTTTAAAACACTGTTTAAAATTTAAATGTTTAGATAATTAGAATTTAAGTTTAGTTTTGAAATAAATGAGATTTGGTTTTAGGTTTAGAGTTTATAGTTTAAATTTAAATCTTTTTTTAAATCTGTGGTATTTTAAAACAGAAATATTTTGTGATATTTTTGGAATAATTTGGGAGTGTAGTAATTTTAAAACCTATTTAATTTTTCATATTTCGAAAAATCTTCTTAAATATTATGCATTTCTAGTTTAAAATCAATTTATGTTGATGGGTTTTGTGGACTTAAATAGCATCAGAGCCGATTTTGAGTCCAAACAAAGTATTTTGAACCCAAATATAGTAAGCATGAGTTTGTCCTATCTCTTTTCTTATAAGTCTTCTCGAGATGGTTAGGGAGTGGATTTGATGGTATACCTTTGGATACTTTGGTATATTTGAGATGCACACAATGACTTGTTCTTCAATAATTTGCAATGTGATCCTAGAAATTCACTTGATCTATCTACAAAGGAGGCTACCGAGTGGTGTCTTGCACACTCTAGCATCATAGCGAAGAATACCACTAACGGTGTGACAACGAGAAGTGGTCCCACCAAGCTGACTATATTTTCCGGGTGATTTAATTTGTTATGTCGATGGATCTTGGATACAAGATACTACCACAAGTGGTCTCGGCTTGATGTTAAAAGACGCTGATGGATCTACCATCTACTAGGTGTTTCTAGTACGAGACAGGGAATAACAGCTCTTCATACAGAACTTCTTAGCCTATTATGGACGATGTCATATCTGGTTGAGAAGGAGCAACAATGTTTATACTTTGTTACTGATTCCAAGGAGTTACAGGGACTAATACATGAACCGCTAGAATGGCCAGCATTTGCATCGGAGTTAAATGCTTTTTGTACTCTCCAACATTTTTTCACCAGTTTCAAACCGGTGCATCAATCAAGAACCATGAATGTAGAAGCGGATGGGCTAAATAAAGCAGCGAAACGACGAGCGAAGATTTTTTTCATAAAAATTATTTTTTTTGGTCCGCAAATAATTTTCCTTCTGCTGTAATGAATTTTAATATTATTTTTCGTGAAAAAAGGGATTAATCCACTTTTTTAACTTTGTTCTTTTATTTTTAGTGCGTGAGATATTATATCTATGATCTACAAATTTTCTTAATATTTATAAAATTCATTCTATGTTCATTGACAAGAAGAAACAACAAACTCGTTGGAAAATTCATCAATCAAAAAGAAGAAAATAGAGAGCTCAAGATCAGACACAGCCTCTTCAATCTCTCCACCAAATCTTGTCCATTCTCCTCCAACCTCCTCCTTCAAATCTTTCCTCACAACCGCCTCAACATCTTCCTCCACATCTAAACCAACTCTCAATGCATTCATCATCTTCCACTTCTTCTGCCTCTCCTCATTCTTCTTCCTCCTCTCCTCTTCCATCCATCTTCTCTCTCGTACCATTGTTTCATCAATATCCTCTTCTGAACCATCTTCTTTACTCTCTTCTTCTGACATTTTCTCTTCTGAATCTAATCCTGCTAACTTCTCAAACCTACGTAGCTTCTTCAGAAGCCTTCTTTTTGCACCTGTTTAATCCAAAACGTTTAAGAAACCCTTAAAATTAAGATAGTTTTTAATTAAGTTTTAGTTTTGGCCTCCATGTGATATAAGATACTGACGTTGTACAATTTCAAAGCTACAAGAGAGGAGCTCGTGATGTTTTTGGTGGTCCTCGTCTTCTTCTTCTTCTTCTTCTTCCTCTTCAAGAGGATCAAGTACAGAGACAGGGCTACATTGTTCTTTGTCTTCCTCTTCTTCTTCTTCTTCTTCGTGTCCTCTCACTTTCTCTATGCTCTCTGTCTTATCGCTATCTTCGTCCTGTTACAACTCATTTTAACACACTTTTGGTTTCGCCATTTTTTGTCTCTTACTAATTTTAGATTTGTTTCACAACTATTTTTAGCTACTCAGAATTTATATACTCATCTCGATATTTTACGTATCAATTATTTTTTTTATATAAAAAAAATCTTTAACTTTTGAGAAATTCCTTTAAATATCATCCAAGTTCAAATTCCAAAAATATCACACTTCTAAAACTTCCAAAAATACCACTAATATAAAAAGTGAATTTTAAAGGTTTAGTATTTAAAATTTTGGGTTTGAGTTCATTACATAGAGTTTAGGGTTTAGTTTTGAAGAGGTTTGATTTGGTTTTGCGGATTCATGGTTTAAATTTGAAATTTTAAAACTATTTAATTCATGGTATTTTTGGAACAAAATCTTTTTTGTGTTTTTTTAAATAAATTTGTTATTTTTGGAATATATTTTTTTAAGAATCTCCTTTACTGTTTTTTATATTTGTTATTACAGACATAAAAAAGGGTATATTTTACTTTTGAAATTTTAAAAACATACAATTTAATACTTTCCCTAAAAAGATGGCAACTTTTTTGACAAAATCTTGAATTTCTTTAACCAAAGTTACTAACCTTAATGACATTTCTAAGACTAGCTAACAATTACAAAAGGTTTAGTTTACATTTAAGAATTAACCCACTGGATTAAAAAAAGTATTATGAAATGTGTTTTTGGTAATTTGACAGAAAATTTAAAGGTTTTGAAATGTGTTTTTGTGTAGTTTGAAGCTGAACTAGTTGCAAACTAGTAACATTGACCAAAGGTATGTAAATGACAAAAATACCCCTAAAAATATTCAAGCTCTATGATAGGTGTTTAGTCAAGGGTAGTGGCATATCAGTCATTATAATAAAGTAAAACATATTTACCGTACTTTTCCTGAAGAACTTTCATGATTCAATCACAATCACACAGAAAAATTTTCAGACAGCCATGTGTCTCTGCTCTTTTCAGAAGATGTTTTTTTCAGATTTTCCATAGAATGTTTTTTTTTTTCTGCTGTGTAGTGATTTTATTTAGTTATAGATTAATAGTTTTCAGCTTAATTAGAAATGTTAAATAGATATAGGTTTCAAAAAATGATAGGAGGAAAAAAATGCTAAATATCTTATATTTTAGCATCAATAAATTTTTGAGATTTCTTGGGGTTTTGATATATGTTTTAGGGATGGTAATGAAAGTGAAATTTGAAATGATTTATGTTAAAATAATAAATTTAGTGTTATTAAATATGAATTTTAAAATGTCTTACGGAATCTATTTTTATTAAATTAGTGAATTAAAAAAGTCTCACAAAATTTACTGTTATTAAAAATATTTTAAGTCGTAAATTTTTGGTGATTTAATGGTATTTCAGTAAATTTTCTTAATTAAAAATACAAAATCTCAAATCTCATTACTCTAGTCATTACTCTAGGTGGGATTGTAAAAAAATTCAAAACAAATCACATGAAATTTTATAATTCTCCTAAAATCATCTAAAAACTTACTAAAACCAAATAACTTCAAATTATATAAAATGTTTATTTGAATACGCATTTCTTGGTGTTTTTTTGTTTGGGATTTTTTAAATTTACATTTCAGATTAAATAATTGACATAAAGTTTATTTTCACTTAATTATTCATTTGAATAATGCAATTAAGACAAACCTCTGTACTGAGTCGCGTCGGAGAAGTTGCCGTCGATGTAAAGTGAGGAGTCTGATGACCGGAAGTTGAAGGAGATGTTTGGAGAACGAAATGAAAAGGACTCTCACAAAAACACTTATCACTAATCTCCACTAAACGCTCTCCTTTACTACTACTACTACTCGTCGCTTCCAACCCGCGTTCTAACGAAATCGCGTTATCAAAACGCGGTTTTTGTTTACGATTTGTCAAACGTTTCAAAACAGAACCAAACATCCCAAAACCATTTCCTCTGTTTCTACCTTTGTTATTTATCTTAGCTTTCTTCTCAGACTGTTGTTTCTGAATCCTCGCTGCAGCTTCCACAAGAATTGCAGCAGTTCTCGCCGGAATCTGAAGGAAAACTCTACCGTTCTTAGCCGGAGAACGGAGCTCAAAGAGAGGAGATTTTCTAAGGTCTGGAGATTTGTTATTAGCGAAAAAACAAGAGCTTTCACATGAGAAGAAAGTAGGAGGAAACATGGTGGCATTGTTATCGGATTTTCGTTTCTTGACACGTAAATCGGAGTAACCCATTTGAGAACGAAGGTTGGAGATGTAATGGTTGAGAAAGAAAGGTTCTTGGTCATCTTCAAGAAGCTCGTGTAGTAAATGCTTCTTCTCAGCAGCCATGGAGAAAAGTTTTGGTTTTTTTAAAAAACTTCAATCTCTTTCAACCTGCTAAAGTCTCTCTCTTTCTTTTCTTTCTTTCTCTGTGGAAATTCAGAATCATGGAAAATAGTAAAAGAAGGAAGCTTTTTGCTCTATCTTATAAGAAGAGAGAGAGAGAGAGATGAATAGTAAGAGTAGACAAAGGGTAAGACATTGGATAAAGAGTCAATGCTTTAGATTTGTCTACTTCTTCTTCTCATCTTCAAATATTATATTAAAAGTTTTTGTCTATTTATCTTCGTTTTTGTAATTTATTTTTGTGTATTGAAATTCTTTTTCCATAAAAAATTTTTTATTAATAAAATCAAATATAACCTACATTACAACTTCACACTATTTCCACTACAAATAAATATTTTACAATTTAAAAACAATCCCAGAAAGATAGGTTTCAAGGTTTGTCCGCAAAAACTCAACCCAAAACAAAAACCTAATGCTAAAAGAGAATCTCCTAACAAACACCGCCGACTTTGCCTGCAGAATCACCGATTGGATGACCGATGCTCGGTGACGTGACTCTGAAGCGATGCCACAACCATCACTCACGGTGGATTCCATCGAAGGAGAAAAGGAGGAACTAGATAGAACTTACTACGACTGACTTAGAGGTTTCCGGCGACTCCGGAAACGGGCTGAGACACCGTCTGAAGAGTGGGAGCAGCGCTACACGATGGTCTTGATTTCCGCATAACCGTCGTAAGAACAAAATCATCCATCCAACCAGCGAATCAACCCTAGACGACCTCGAGATTCATGCATCTTCACCTAGCTGACCTTTGAGCTCTCTCGCCGCGATCTATTTGGCCAGACAATGTCGATGAGGAAACAATTTTAAGCTACCAACAGAAGAATCGTGAGTTTGTTTAGAAAGAGAATATGTGAGTTTGTAACAGCATCAGGAGAATGAGGTCTGTGGGCGAGTTCGCCGACGTTTATTCTCACTGGTGAGTCCGAGAGTCGTGATGCATGGCTTGTGGCTCGGTTGCCTGAGATTTGCTCGCCTTCACCACCTTATTTTATAGGTCCAAAACTAAATTTGAGATCTGGTTTGGGAGATTTCGGAGAAAAAAAGTTGAGGAGAGAGAGAGTGTCACAAAACTAAATACTAATGTTCTTTGAATTGTAAATTGTAATTGACATGTGTATTGTGCAATGGTAGTTTTATTTCCTAAAAGAAAGTTTATTTTACGTGTCAAAAAAGTTTACTTTACATATTATTTCAAAAGAGTCTTTACACATATAGTTTACGTGTCTAATTTAAAGGTCTATTTGTAAAAAAAACTAAGAGTACTGCATTATAAGATTTGATTATTTTTTTTGAACGTTATAAGATTTGATTATTTATCAATTTATTTACATACTCTACAAGTTAATACTTAATAAATAATACAAAATTATATAGTAATATATTCTACTAGTTTAAGTCGGACCATTGTAATATTTAATATTCAATAAGATAATAAATAAATATTTTTTATATCATTCGTATATACAATATAGTCTTAATAATATCATCAGTTAATAACTAAATACATATATTAATACATAACTCAGATAGTATATTAAAATATAATGTTGATGTTGTTTATAATTAAATACATCTATATAATTTCTATAAGTTTTGTTTGCAAACAAAATTTATAGAAATTATATAGATGATAACATATTTTTTCGTGTAGCTACTTTTAATATATCATAATATTATGGCGTATCATACGTTCACGGAGCCCTATCTATCGGCAGTTACATTTACAGCTCACGTCCCTCTTCTTATCCGATGCACACTCGGGCGATGATATCCCCCTTTGGCGACATGGTATTGACCTCTAGAAAGCTTCCTTCTCCTCTTGTCTCACATAGCAGCAGATACGTACCTCTTATCCTCTCCAATCATGATCCTCTACTATTTGGTTTTCCCAATCTGTTACGTGTTTGTTTCTTGGTTAGCAATTCTGAACAGATTATCGACGGGCGATAGGATGAGATCATGGGGAATACACCAAGCTTGTCCACTCTGCGGTGAGCGAGATGAGACGCGCGATCACTTGTTCTTCGCGTGCCCTTACTCATTCACGGTTTGGTCGGACTTGACAAGGCCATTGATATCGCGCCTACCATCACCAGATTGGACTGCAACCCTAGCACTCTTACGACGCCGTTCTTTCTCCAAAGTTGATAGCATCCTCCTACGGCTGTGTTTCCAGACAACTATCTATCACTTATGGAAGGAACGCAATGGTCGACGTCACGGTCAACCACCTCACAACTCAGCCGCAACTCTCTCTCTGATCACCCGGACGACCACGGACCGTATTACCAGCCTCGGTTATTCACCGCCAGCACTTCTATCCGCCCTGCACACACGATGGCATGCTCTGTACCATTAGCTCACATGCGCGATTTGACCAGTTTCTCATGTTTTATGATGTATTGGAATTGTACTCTTTTTCTTGGTTCTAATTTTATCCCACTGAGTTTTCTAGAACCAGATTTTAACGAGGCAATCCCGCATCTTTTTATTCTTCAGTGATTACCATAGTCCGCTTCGGACAAACTATGTGTACATAACTCTATTTTTTTATATATAATTTTAAAATTTCATAAAAAAATATATATATACCATAATATTGTACTATTGTCTTCACATAGATAGCCTACTAATAACATATTTTTTATGGTAACTAAGATTACTATGTACTTTTTCTATATCATATTATTTGACTTTGAAGTTTTTGGAAATTAATAAGAAAATTATTTATTTTATTATTTTTCATAAAAACATCATTAACTATAACTAAGGTACCCAATCAAAAATCATTCGGCAAACTATTAATAATTTATAGTTTTAAATCTTGACATAGAAATGTGAAAATGTCATTTAGTATGAAACCATTTTTTATTCCTAAAACCTCATTTAATATGAAACATTAACTCTTTATATTCACTAAAATGTTTTCAGTACACAAGTTTTAAAAACAGCTTTTATATAGATTAACAAATTGTAATAGTATCAACATTAATAATATGAATTTCAGAATTTGAGATATTCGATTTTTTTGGCGCTAATCAATACTCATTTATTTTATTTTTTGTTAAAATACTCATTTATTTTGGCATCGAACAATTATGACTTTTATGGACGCACGTATTGGATTAATTTTAACTACGATGACCAATTTCTCATATTGTACGTGGTCATGATTCCTCAGGGAAAAACAAAAAACTAACCATCATGATTTTTATAACTGTCATAATTCGTAGTAAAAATTCACTCATTGCTGCATAATCATCAAAATAGTTCCACGCAATTTTTTATCTTCCCAGACTCTTTCTAACATATGGCTCTTGTCAATTATATATATACGAGGAATTTCTTACAATTAAAAAAAATTTTAATTTCAAAAATATTACATACTCTAAAAGTTCACAAAATACCACATGCTCTCAAATGTTGCAAAAATACCACAAACATAAAAAATGACTTTTAAGGGTTTATAATTTAAAATTTTGAGATTAGGTTCACTAAATAAAATTTAGGGATTAGTTTTGAAGGGGGTAGGGTTTGATTTTTGGTTTCATGATTTAAATTTGAAGTTTTAAAACTATTTTAAATATTGTGGTATCTTTGAAACAAAAACATTTTTGTGATATTTCTGAAAAAAATGTGGTATTTTTGGAATTTTTGAAGTAGGTAGTATTTTTTGAATAAACCTAGTTTTGTGGTATTTTTAAAAATCTATTATATGTTACCCAAAATCAACCATCAATTTTTATATAATTTTTTTGGGATAAAAGATCATTACAAACATTATCTTTTTATTCCGAGTTAAATGTTATTCTATTGAAAATTTGAAATTCTTGATATAAAATACAAGCTATGACTATTAATAGTTATGATTTTGAAAAAGTTTGAAAAAAATAAATGAGGAACGTGGTTTAAGCAAATACTAAAACTAGATTAACAAAGAAAGAGCTCAAAATACTCAATTTTTGTGTATAAATGGACTGACGTTAATGGATTTGAAAGCAATAAGATATGGTTTTAGTAGCACTTGACGTAATTCCTAATCTGAATATCTCTGATTTTGTGATTAAAAAAGAAAACAAAAAACAAGCCATGTTCTACATTTAACGTTTGACCAAAAAAATAACGTAACCGGGCATATCACGAAATCTAATATGATTATTTATTTTGAGAAATTCCATATAACAGACGTCCGAATCTTAGCTTTTTTTTTTTTTGGTGAGTGTAGGGAGCCTTGACTCTCTATATTTATTAAAAAAATAAAAGAATAAAGAATTACACTGCTAAAAAACGTTCAGTGTTCGAATCAGTAAGATCCTCAGAAACTAGGGAACTCGCAACATCAGGCGGATCCTCACAAAAATGATATTCTAAAGGGAGAGAAAAAGCAAAATTAGCTAAACTATCAGCTACTCTATTAGCTTCTCTAAAGACGTGTCTAAAATTGACTATCCAGTCTCTTCGTAATAAGCCATGGCACAGATGTACCAGGAATGCCAAAGGATGGGAGGCATGAATCCCTTCTTCCATAAAATTTCTTGCACACACTGAATCCACTTCCAGGATAACTCTTCGTGCTCCTTTACTCCAAGCCAAGCATAAACCATAATAAACTCCCCAAAGTTCTGCAAGTGGAGCATAACATATCCCAATATGTAGTGCGAAACCTCCTAACCAGGCACCATTTGAATCGCGCATGACACCACCTGCAGTTGCTTTACCCGGGTTTCCCTTGGATGCTCCATCGGTGTTAACCTTCATCCAGCCTGAATCTGGTTTCTTCCAAGAAGCCGCTAAACGCTCTTCTAGATTAGATACCTGCCGACCATTCAGAGTTTTATGAAGCCGGAAAGAATCAGCTCCAAGGTCCCGTAAGAATCGTACTCGATCCCTGCATTTTCCAATCACACTAAAAACATACCCGCAACGCCATTTCCACGCCCACCATATGGTAACCGCAAATACAGTGGCCCAACAATCACCATTCAGGTTCATAAACAACCATTCCAATAAGGACATATTAAAGAAAGCAACCTGTTTATTAGCCGGCACCAGCCTCATCCACACGCCATTAATAGATGGACAATCTCTCAAAACGTGCATAATCGATTCCTCCCCTCCTTTACACACCATACACACAGATTCAGTTGTGAATTTTCGCCTTTTTCTCTCCAAATTAGTGAGAATAGCCTGATGGGAAACGAGCCAGAGAAAGATTCTTACTCTCTCAGGAGCATACACCTCCCAAATACGCTTATAAAGGATTTGTGAATTGGTACTCGAGGTAGGCGGTTTCGAGAGCATGAAATAGGCTGACTTCACAGAATATTTCCCATCACATGTACCTTGCCAGGAGATCGAATCTGGAAGACCCGAAAAATCATCCAAAACAGTCGCTGCTAATTGTAGCCTCACCTCACCCGGTAAATACTGGTTTAGGACAGCCCAATTCCAACCTAATCTCTGATCCCAAAAAAATCTTGCATCTTTCTCCAGGAAAACACTAGGAACAGGAATAAATGAAACTGACCATAACGGAACTCGTAACAACCAAATATCGGTCCAAAATTTAATCAAGCGCCCATCTCCGGGAACCAACATAAACCTCTATTAATCACCTCTTTCATACCCAGTACCATTCCTCTCCAAATAGCCGATTTGCTGCCCTTCGACAAGACCCAGCGATTGTCTTGGACACTCCCAATCTTATACTTCTTTCGGAGAATTTGAGCCCACAAGCTCACTTTGTCATTTAATAATCTCCAGGTTAGCTTAGCAACTAAAGCTTTATTGGTATCCTTGAGACTACGAATACCCAAACCACCTTCAGATTTCGGTCTACACACCCTTTTCCATGAGAGATAATGAATTTTCCTCTTTTCTTGACTGCTTCCCCATAGGAAATTCTTAGCAAGTTTATCAATGAACTGTATGTTACTCTGAGGCAAAACAATTAAGCTCATAGTATGTACCAGGATAGACATTATTACTGCCTTAGTGAGTGTCAGTCTTCCAGCAAGACTAAGGCACTTCTCCTTCCACCCCGCTAGTCGTTTCGAAACCCTTCCGAGAACCTCACTAAAAGTCTCCTTATTAATCCGTTTATGTAGCACCTGTAGACCCAGATACTTCCCTAAATCCCTTGTGGCACCAATCCCACTTTCAGCAACAATTTCTCTCTCAAGATCCCGAGAGACATTGTTAGAAAAGAAAATTTTAGACTTTTCTAGGCTCACCTTCTGACCCGATGCTTCACAAAATCTCGTTAATATTCCACGGATAACCCTAATCTGATCCACTGAAGCTTCCGCGAACAAGACTATATCATCAGCAAAGAAAACATGTGATAACCAAGGGCCATTTCTGGAAAGCTTAATAGGCTTCCAACGTTTAGAGCCCACCTCGAACTCAATTAAATGGCTTAGGCGTTCCAGACACAGAACAAATAAATAGGACGACAGCGGATCTCCCTGTCGTAAACCCCTTGTTGGAATGAATTCTTTAGTCTTTTCGCCATTCCATAAAACGCTCATCCTCGGGTTTTTCACACAGCTCAAAATCCAATTGCACCAAGTATTCGATAAACCCGCAGATCAGAGAGAATCTTCTAAAAAATCCCAGCGAACCCGATCATAGGCTTTCTCTAGATCCAGTTTGAGTAACATCCAACCTTTGCTACCTTTATTTCGTCTCATCGAGTGTACCGCTTCCTGCACTACCACAATGTTATCTAAACTTAGGCGACCCGGAATAAAGCTTGATTGGGCTGGCCCTATAAGCTTAGAGATCACTTTCTTAAGTCTTAACACCATCATCTTCGTAATGCACTTAAAGAGAACATTGCATAGACTTATCGGTCTGAATTGGGAAATTTTCTCCGGATTTGTAATTTTCCCAATAAGTACCAATAAAACATCATTTAGACCTGGTTCCATAATTCCAGTTTCAAAAAAGTTCAGAACAAATCTCGCAACCGAATCCCCCACTACTTCCCAATTCTCTCGGAAAAAGACGGACTGAAAGCCATCTGGACCCGGAGCTTTAAAGGCTCCAAGACTCTGCATTGCATCCACCACTTCTGCATTAGTAAAAACTTTCTCAAGATCGGTTAACTCACCTTGTTGCAAGGGAGGAAAACCAACAGAGGGCAATCTATTATAATCCTCACCTACATCCTCCAGGGAGTATAATCTTTGGTAATAGTCAATCACCAGCTTCTCTAGACTCTCAGGATCCGATACCCATCTATCATCATTATCCTTGAGCATTAAAATCCAGTTTTTACTTCTGCGTATTACTGTTGATGTGTGAAAGAAAGTAGTATTACGATCACCCAACGTTATCCACTTCTCGCGCGATTTTTGGAACCATAAGGTCTCTTCCTCTTCTAAAACTGTATCTAATGCCTTTACCAACACCTGTTCTTCTTCCAAAAGAGCATCCGAGGCAGAAAGATCAATAAGATCTTGCACACTTTTCAGTTTGTTTAACAGTTCATCTTTTTTCTTGAATATATCACCAAACACCTCCCTATTCCAAGCCTTTAAAGAACGTTGTAAACTCGACAAAGCTGTTGGTGTCGGTATATGAGGATCCCATGAGGACTGCAACATACTTCTAAAGCCCTCATGCTTAAGCCATGCTGCTTCAAATCTAAAGGCCCGTCGCCTAACATTTATCCTCTCAACCGGACATAACTTCAGCCACAATGGGGTGTGGTCCAAAGCTAAAAAAGGTAAATGCTTAACGAAGGCCTCGGACCACTTTAAACGAGTCTGCCCACAACATAGGACACGGTCCAATCTCTTCGCCACAAAAGTACGTTCCAAATTGCCTCTTTTCCATGTAAATCGATTTCCAATAAACCCCATATCCACCAGAGCCAGCTCATTAATCCACCTATTAAACTCCAAGGAGTCTACACTAAGTCTCCCGCTCCCACCAGATCTTTCATCAACACTACTAATAATGTTAAAGTCCCCTCCAATTACAAGCGGATCCACTAACTGAGAGATAACTTCTTTTAATTCATTCCATAACCCACCTCTACGTGTTGCAGATGGGGCAGCATATACAACAATCAAATTAACCTTCACTCCATTCTTCTCTATGATTGCATGTATAAACTGACTAGAAGAAGCCAAAATAGATACAACTCCCACAGCCGTTCTCCAAAGTAACCACATGCCTCCACTTTGACCCACAGAATCCACACGAAAAGAATTTTCAAACCCCAACTGAGCACTAATACGTCCAGCCCTGTCACCACTTGAATGAGTTTCAAATAATGCTAAAATATCCGTATCAAACTTCTTTAGCAAATAGCGAATAGATCTTCTAAAATTTGGTTTGTTTGCCCCCTGGCAATTCCAAAAAATGCAGTTAAACATGATAACAAATGAGGTTGAAATCACCAGGGCACAACATCACATCTGAGCAACTGAATGACTAATATCATTCAAATTCTCCTGATTGTCTTGCACCGACCCTGTCAGTTGCAGGTTCATACCATCACCAGTAACTAAAGACAGGTTACTACAATCTGTCAGCGGGATACGTTCATTACGCGCAACATCCTTCTGTAAACCTGAGCCTTACTAGTAACAATCAATGAAGAAAGTTCTTCACATTCTAACCTTTGCCTTTTCCCAATCTGTATAGCTTCCTTATCTCCCTTAGAAGGACCAAAGATTAATCCCCTAGCTAATCTCTGAGTTTTCCGGAATTTATTCTTAGTCTTGGAGTTTTGTGGCTCCTTAACTCCAAGAGCAGAGAAAATTTTAACTGGACCTCCTGCCAAATCTATATTCTTCCCTTTATCTTGGACCTGTGTTTTCGAACTGCCATCACTAACTGATTGTCCTCCACCCGTAACCTCTTGCTTCTTAACACTCTCCGACTTCTTAGGCCCAACTTTTTCAATCACCTGAGTCCGAGATGAACTCGAATTGTGACCTGATTCACTAACCAAACTCCTTACCCCATCTGCTTCCAATGCCTCACCAGTCTTTGAGGCCAAAGCTGCAAAGCTATTCGATACCACACTCATCTCCTGCCTTATAGATTTAGTTATTGAGCTGGCTTTAGCTTACTCATTCAGAAAGTATATAACAATGTTAAATTCAAGAAAATAAATTATAACTTTACGGTAAGACATTGTATCACAAGTATGGAAATTTAAATAGATCATAATACTGATAATACTGATGACACAAATAAAAACAAGATTTATTATATTGAAAATTTTTCAAAAATACCATATTTTTCTAAAAATATTACGATTTTTTTTTTCAAAAATATCACAAAATTTAAAATAACTTTAAAACTTCAAATGTAAATCCAAACGCAAACTCTATTCCCTTCAAAACTAAATCATAAACTTTATTTCCTTCAAAACTAAATCATAAACTCTATTTAGTGAACTAAAACCCAAAATTTTAAATTATAAACCCTTAAAATTTATTTTTTATGTTTTTAGTATTGTTGGAACATCTGGAAGTGTTTGATATTTTTAAAATTTTTGAAAATATGCGATATTTTTAAAATTTGAAAATCTTTTTATGATATTTGAAAAAAAATTGAGAAGTGGCATAAACTTAGTGGCATTCATAAGTCCATATGAGGTAGATAGCACCATCCTACCCAGAATCGAATCTCATACCTATAATAGTGTAAGAATTGCCTGTTATTATGCAGAAACTAGCTATTAAAATGTGATACAAATAGTGATAAAAGAAATTCCTCTATCCCATTTCGCTTCATATAATTTTCGACTAAAGAACAAGTTCACTTTTTGTCGTAGTGTATCTTATATGATTATGAACATAATTTTATATATTATCTTGAGTCCTTGACACTAACAAATACAAGAACAAAAAAATACCATTTTTTTAATTAAAGTGAACCACTACTTTAACGACTAATTTGTCGTACGTGGACACGTTTATATACTCAACTAATGTATATATTGTCACATTAAACCCAAAAAATAAAATTAACGTATATTGTCCGCACGTAAAACTTTGCTACAAAATTTACAAGAACAAAAATATGATAACACTAGGATTAGACATATTTTTCGTCATATTCGATCCGGTTTAATATTTACATCCATCCGAACCAAAAAGTCTGGATATCTATAGCTATTCAAAGCAAAGCAATTCTAAAATTAATTATCTGTATTGAACAAAGCAAATACTAAATTTCAAAATACCGGATATCCGATTCGCTCTGTATATAACATATATACTACATATTACACTATATAGAGTTATATGTTTTTCACATACTCTATAAATAGAAGAAAAAAAAACAGAAGTGAAAATGATAAGGACAAAAGTTCATACGAACTAATAAATATTAATGTGAAAATGATAATATACTTTACTTTAGAAGAAGAGATTTTCTTCGATGTTTTTTACTATTTATAAAAATAAAATCGTTATTTTCCAATATGTGCGTATAATTTTGACAATTTGTTTAATATTGTATCTAAAAGATTGATTTTAGTTATTTACTGTTTATTAGATAATTTAAATGTAGATAAAATATATTTGTATAGCAGTTATTAACATTTTTTCGATATTTGTTGAATAGAATAAGAAAACCGGTTATCCGTAAATATTTGTAAAATTTAACAATATCTAGATATCCATATTTTTGTTGAGAAAAAAAAATAGCTAAATTATATATATATGTTAAAAACAAAACAAATAATAGCAAATAATAGATATTAAAAATTTTTAAGACTGATTCGTTTTGTGCTTCGCCTAAATAACACATCGAATAGTTTATTCTTGAAAATTGAAACTATGCGAACGATTAAAATATTGATTATTAATATTACTATTATAAAAAATGCATTGGGCAGGACAAAAAATGTTTGCACCATAAATGAGAAATAGGCTTTACAGCTGTGTACTTCCCTTTAATTAAATTTTCAGCATCTGTGGACTTTAGGTTTATATATTTATAGTATTATGATTATATTTTTTTCACTATGATCCGACCTGTAATATTTCATGTGGCACTACAGTTAATTTATTGTTTATTTTTTCCGCTTGAATTTTGAAATTTTGGCTTTTGAATTTTATATATGACTAGTTTTTGCTGTTCATCCACTAATGCATATATTTCAATTATTGACAACTCTTTTGTTTTAATAATACGAATATTGTTTTTCTATGGTTATTGTCTCAATATGAATGATGTTTTCATAAAAAGCGAAGTCCACTAGACTTGTATATAAAATATTTAATTGCAATTAGATATAAATTATTAGCTAAAGAAAACAACTTGTAGGGACACTGTTTGGTCTTGGATGCCTCCTCTATGTATTAAGAATATATATATATATATATATATATATATTTTAATGACTATGGTATTCGGAGATCTGAAAGACGTCAACTAGGTTCAAAGCGTCCGCAGTCGCCAAGAGTATCCAGGAAGGCCTTCGAATTCACCTCATGTTAATTGACAGTGGCCGAAAATCGAACCCAAGTGGCGGATATTGAACTTTGAAAATATAGAAAAAAACAATATTGCAGTTTTGNGTGGAAAAAAAAACAAGATTGATGTTCTTTTAATAATGTAAGCATGTATATATACATTTACATGATTGGCAAATTGAGTAATTAAATATCAAATTATTCCAAGTTTTGAATTTATTTATTGTATTGCATCAACCTATACTATAATACTATTTTTAATATATTTTCATATAAATTATACTTACTGAATAAATATTTAACCAAATAACTAATTATAGTAAGTTATTTTAATATTTCTTTATATTTTAGAATGGTTGATAAAAAGGCTTCATATAATCACATATTTACAAAATTTATACAGTATCTTGTTTATTAAAAACTTGGTTAAGCGACAAAAAGTTTGATCTTCTTCTAAATGCATTACAGATGAAGCTGTATTAGTTAACGCAATAGCTGATATATATTATGATTAATTATTTGTTAGTAAGCCAAAACCATGGCCTTTTATGTATGTACCTATATAGTTTTTTGTTAGGTTAAAATGTACCTATATAATTGTTGCACTGATAAAATAAATAAAATCTGAATCATGTGGAGTTAATTGCACATGTACTCTAGAAATTAAAACTCATAAAGTAATTACCAAAAACAAAAACAAGAATATATACCTGAAAACTTAAATCTATTATATTTTTAAGTGTATAAATATTTACACCCATAATAATATATTTTCGAGAAAAAGCAAGTACTTGTATCTTTACTATCTTTTTATACCAACAAGAATCCAAATTTGACTACTTTCTATGTAAATATAAAAATTTAATGAAATTTAAATTATTGGTCCTATTTTTTGTGATTTATATATAATTAAAAAGTAGTTCTAAATCACCATCTAATACATACGTGGGAGTTGTTCTAAAGAAAATACATGCAAATGGGATTCTTCTAAAAGTTGTTATAAGAAAATAAAATGGGAAGCCCATCCAAGTTGTATATGTTAGGGTTTGAATTTTTCTGATCTTTGTAATAGGTTGGATATTATAATTTGGGTTAAATCTAGAACTAATAAAAACTAAAAATTTTATATAAAAAAATTGAAGTCAATTATGAACTAGTATCATTTTTCAGATATTTTTTTATAGTACGTATATGTGCAATTTACTTATTGTAAACACAATGATTTGGATAAAATATCGGTTGTTCTAAAATATGATATGCTATATGCTAGTTGAACAGCGTACTATCGTATAATACTTAGGTGTATATGCAGATGTCTATATGGAATAAATACGATGAATATTTTTTTATAAAAAATATGAATAATTAAATATAAATATATAAATATCAGAATAAATTGTAACTTACGTTTATAAAACCAAAACGAAATTATATCATAGTTATGTCCATAATCATAAACCAAATTCAGTTTAAATATCAAATAATTATAAAAAATAATACTAATTTCAAATAAAAACAAAACTCTTAATTCCACTCTTCGTATTTTTCTTCTCCACCGACATTTTAATTCTTTATTAAATGTTTTAAACATATCATCAAAACAACATAATTTTACTAAGTTTTTTTAAAAAGATCTAAGGAAGGGGTATTCAATATGATATTTCGGAGGATTTGAAGTGATTTATGTTTAATGGAGTTTTAAAGGATTTGAAGTGATTTTTGGAGAAGTTCATATAACTTATTATAAAACTTTCTACAATTCCACATAAAACCAAGAGATTTGAAACTTTGTATATTAACAAAGAAACTCCATTAAAACACCATCAAGTCACTTGTTGATACCATAAGAAGCCCACTTGGATCAAGCCTGACTCATCAAAAAGAAATAAGAAGATAAGGAAGAATATCAAGATTGTTGGAAAGAATAAAAGGAATATCAAAAAATCAGAAATATTACCTAAAATCTAAGAGATATTTATGTAAAATATATGTTTTTCTATAGTAAATTCCGACAATAATAAATAACTATATACATATATAATTTTGTAAAACACACGTAGATTATGTTAAACATCTGATTGACTTGCGACACTGGTGGTGATTGGTAAGTGTTGTAGATATATTTTTTTTTGCTGTAGAAAGTTGAGTGTAGGAATTATTGCTGTAACTTTTTTCTTTTTTGCTGTACGATTTTGGCTGTGGAAATCTTGGCTGTAGGTTTTAAAAATAAAATTATGATTGACAAATATCAGTGCCATAGGATTGTTTTATTAGGTATTAAAAAATTATAGTGAACATAATAAAACAAATAAATAAAAACACCAACACAAATAAGATTATTAAAACATGTAAAAAAAAAAATAAAATGATTTTGTTGTGTTGAAAGAGGCTTTAGCTTTATGTTATTTGTTACATAAATCCAACTGCTTTTTATTTTGTGATTGTAAATTTTTTGTTGTTACCAATATAAATAAATATTCAAACAAAAAAATTGAAACAACGTATTTATATACATAATATATAGCCTAACTATATATATTAGTACAAAAAATATATAACTTCCATACAAATAATGATGTGGTATGTCACATATCATATGTGTATTACTTTATATAACTCATCTACAAGAATGAACAACATGACACTTAACGACTGTTTTAATTTTAATTAAAATTTTATATAAATAATATTACACTTGTATAAAATATTTTTATATGTGTATAATATAGTTTTATTTGTTAAATATAAAAATCAAAAATGCAAAAAAAAAAAGAAACAAAATATTCAAAGCGTAAATACTCTGTAGAGCCAAAAAAAATATTGCTTTGGCTTTTTTGCTCTGCAAAGCAAAAAAATAAAGAAAATGAAATATATTGTTTTAGAAATCAAAAATCTTCACAGAGCTTGATTGGTGAAAACTTAATGCTTTAGTAATCAATATGACTCTCCAGAGATTCTAAAGCACTTACCAATCACCACCACTATATTAACTACGATTTTCATTTTTTGAAAACAACTAAATTTACTAAATAAATAGTAATAATCCAAATTATAAATTTAGAAAATTAGTAACTTATATATATTGAATATATATTTTATTTAACCATATAATCAAAAAGAGTTTGAACTTTTGACCATAATCTTAATGATTATAACATAAAACATTCTAGCCACCATAAATCGAACTAAAAACTTCATAAAACCAACTCTTGAAATTAAACTATTAGCCAAACGTTTTTGTACGATTCAGCACCAACAAGGCCACAGCTAAACTACAAAATTTCAATAGAAAAGACAGAGATATAATCTCTCAAATACTTTGTACTAAAAGCCTCCTACTCGACAGTGGACATGAACATGATAATGTCTACATATGTTTACGCAAATCGTGCCGTACCGTTCATTATATAAAATTGAATAATATGCGGTTCTTATTAAATAGGTAACAGTGTAAGTCGATAAATAAATGTGTATGTACTTTAGATAACATGTATGGCTCCCACTCTTAGAATTCAACTTTATTTCGAAATTATTTGATAACCACTGTACGTGTACTTGAAATGCCTGTTACAAGTTTGAAGTCAAAGAATGTATAGAGATCTTGAGGAAAAAAAAGTCTATAGAGATCTATCCAAACCACCTTTTATTAAAGAGTTAATTAGAAATCGAATTTTTTTTTTAAAAAATTGAGGTATGTTATACAATTTAAAAAATGTTCAATATTTTTCAATTAGATATGAAACTTGATAACATTTTTGATTGACTATCCAAACAACTTTTTTATTTAAGAATATGTAGAAACAAAATTATAAGCACCTTATATCCTGTTGAAATATTTTAAAATTTTCTTATATATATATTTTAATATATAAATTAATATAATCTTTCTTTATTTATTTAATTCTATAATTTATTTTTCATGATATAATATTAAATATTTACTATATTTTACTCATATCTAATAAGATATACGTTTTGTTTTTTATACATTATTGTTTTGGTTTTTTGAATCAAGTATATTCCGACTTTATTTTATTTTTATATTTTATTGCCGATTTTTCTCTTTTTTTTTTTTATAGATTTTATACTTAAATTATATCTCAAAGACATTTGCATGATTTTTTTTCTGTATCTAATTTTTTATCGTACTCTATAAATTAGAAGTAGAATTTTATGTTAAAACCAAAATTTAGATCAGCGAAAAATATGGTCTCCTAATTTACATGTTGACCAAATTCACTTTTTCAACCAAAAAAAAAAAACATATTTTAAAAAGTGAGAAATATTAGGTAGACACATTATATCCCAAACTATATACTTTGATTTATTGTATAGTCCTTAAATAATTACCGACTGTCATATTTACTAAAGTTTAATTTTAATGGTCCATGTTTCAATTTATGACATCTTTAAAACTTGATACACGAAGTATAGACCACTTGTAAGTTTTTTTTTTTGTCCTTACCAAGATTTAGATATATAGTAACGAAGTTGAATTTGTTTCCAAGTTGAACCATCTCATCATGATACTTAATTTGATTTTATTGTTGAATAAAAGAGGAAAAGCGACAGGACAACACACGGTGAAAATGTTGGTATGGAAATGAGAATTGCAATCAACATATCAGACAAAATCGGTAATAAATTAGAGGCAGACAAAGTATAAGGTCATGGGACTCCATTAGAATCCTAAGAGCATCATTATTGGTAGGACCAATATGTGAGTCCTTAGATTAGAATAATAATAAAAATCTGTAGGACTTTTCT
>OVBE01001475.1:0-36463 GCA_900406425.1 Iberis pinnata
TATATATATATATATATATATATATATATTCTAGTTACTAATGTTTACTATTTAATAAAATACATGTCCGTTTTAGATGCAAAAAGAATGTCTGTTTTTGCAAAATTTGGTATTTGATATTAATAAACTAAATTTGTATAAAAATAAAATGAGTGTTGTATATAATATAAAACAAAATAAAATAAACAGCCTTTTGTCTTTCTCTTCCACTCCATCTCCCCCTATATTTTCTTTATGTAAATTGAGGATTAGTTTAGACCACCTCTATTGGAGGTGTTTAGGAAGTTGTTTAGGAAGTTGTTTAGTATATTTAAGATTAAAAAATAAATAAAAATGGTTAATTTTAGCATCGATGCTTATCGCTAGGTGTTGGATGATTGTTGGCCAATTTTTTATTATTTTAGATTCATAATTTTTTTGTAGGATTGTGAAAGAAAATCGAACCGAGTATTCCGAACTGAACCGAAGATTTCACAAACCGAACCGACCTATGTAGACGATACAAAAAGAATTTTCAATTTCAGCTCTCGGTTCGTTTCGATAACCGATCGGTTTATTTTTATTTTTATTTGAAAAAACCAAAAAGCTGATAATAACCGGTTCTTCAGATCCTAAATTCTAATACTCAATTGATATTTTTCTAATATTCGGTTCGGTTCTGAGTCGGTTTGATTCCATGTTAAAGGAACCGGAAAATACCTGAAATATAATGTTTTAAAAAATATAAGAATCTAAAATTGTTTAATCTAAATGTTAAATGTAATTTATGAATTGAAATATAATTTATTAAATGAAATGTAAAAAAACAAAAAAAAATTTAAGCATCAAAAGTATCTTAACCATTGGAAGCCAAATTTTTTTAATATTAACCCAAAATTGCTTAAACATTAAATTTAATAAAAAAAAGGTTAAGCATCCTCTCTCTATTGGTGCTTAACCATTAGAGATGCTCTTAGATATCCTAAGTACCAAAAGTCTTATAGTTTCCTAATTACGTGTAGTTATGGTATTATATTTTAAATTAATATGTGAAAACTAGCTAGTAGCCTAATTCACCATAAAAATACTCTTTATGTTTCAATATTATGATCTTTTAGAAATTTACTCTATCTTCAAAATTAAAATGTTCACACAAGTCTATATAATTTTTTAAAACTATTAAATATTTTACAACCATATTTTTCTTAATATTTGTGCTTTTAGATTTCTAAAAAAATATTTTGAAATAAAAAGCATTATTTTAAACATTAAAATATTTTTTTAGTATCTTAAAAGAATAAATACTAAGATAGAAATCAATAATCTTTAACAATTTTTATATACCAAAAAATGTCTTAAATTAGTATAATACTTGGATATGTGTCTGACAATTCGATATTTTTTAGAGCCAATGATATATAACTTTAAACATATCTTCTGACATGAGATACACGCATAAAGTTTGCAGTTTTTGGCACTGATTGACATGAGATACCTTACTTGATTTGATCCCATCTCTAGATTTTATCATCATTTTCAAGATGTTACTGGTGGAAGAAATTGTATGTATTCTGTCTTTTATTATTATTATTGTTATTATTGGATGGAATAAGTTGATTTTTTCAAAGGTTTCGTGGAGACCTGACTGGTTTTTTTTCCTTATTTACTGGCATTGGTTATTTTCATATCGATATATCGGAGCCTAGCATCCTCGACTGGTTTTCTTTCTTTTTTTGCTTTCAGAAAGCGGGGCTACTCGAAAATTGTTAAACTCTCAAATTAACTTTTTAAAAATTATTTTGTACTTCTTTGGCTCACATGTTATCGGTTTTGTTATCTAAATTCCGATTTTCTCAACCAAATATTACGAATTATATTTATTTATTCATATAAATTTCTTCGGTTTAATTTTAAAACTGTTAGATAAAGAAAATGTTCATTTTATAATTTTAGTGTGTATGTGTTGAGTGACTTTTACGTGTTTTTAATTGCCTTGTAATTTAAATAAATTTCAATGCCTTTCTCTTTAGAGTTTTGGCATGTGAAATCTTAGTTTTTTTTTGTCAACATAATTTCATTTATAAAAGAAAATTACAAAAACAAGACTTTAGTACATAGAGATAGCCTAACTGAATAAGCTAAGTAATCAACCTTAATATTCAGAGATCTAAGAACACAAGTAAAATATGGTACCCCTAAACACTTAGCCAAATACATGATATCAGATAGATAAGTAGAAAGCCTTTGTGTTTTTGTCCTTGTGCCTGAAGCAAAACATAATATAGTGAAACAGTGTGTGAGTCTTTGACATTCTGAGAGAAATCTAACACTTCGATAGCCTAATCTATGAAGTTGAAACAAATCTTCTAATTTGGCTAGGCATTCGAATTCAATTGGAGCGCTGACAATATTAGCAGAAGCTGAACCCCAAACATTATACAATCTCTATTACATAAAAATAATCTATGGATTGTCCATCTTCACCCATTAATTAAGAGATCATTTTTAATCTTCCAGTTGCACCAAAAAAGAAATAGAACTATAAGTTTGAGTTCATCATCAAATGAATCAATATGTAGCTTTAAGGTATGTTCCAAGTTATCAACTATATTCCAACTATCAATCTATTGTTAATTATACGCCAAAAAAAGTGGTGAAGCTTGAGGGGGAGGGGGTATCTTCAATTTCCATAACTTTTGGATCACCCTAGGGACATCAATGGATTGAGGATATATCAACAAATAGGCTAAGTAATAGCTAGATTTTACATAGTAGTCTTTATGGCTTGTAAACACCCAAGTATGCGTGTCTCTATGTTGAAATAAAGATGGCATAATCAATTTTACTGTAGGTGCATCTTCCAAACAAAGATACCTATCGAGTTTATCATAACACTAGTTGGTTCCATTAGCAGCAAATAATTGATCAACTGTACCCTCTCTGTTGCAATAAACATGGTCAATATGTGTTGAAACATATAATGCATTGGGAATTCATTTATCTTGCCAGATACGAATGCTACGTCTATTACCTACGGTCCAATAAAGTCCTTGATTAAGTAATTGAGTACCATGATAGACACTTCTCCATGTGTAGCTTGGTCTTGATCCTAACTGAGTTGATGTCGTAGTAGTATTAGGGAAGTATTTGGCTTTGAAAACTTGAGTCAACAATGATGCAGGATATGTCAAAATTCTCCAGCTCTGTTGCAACAATAGCTAAATTGAATTGTTTAAAGTCATGAAATCCTACTCCCCCTGTTGTTTTAGCCCTTGTCATATTATGTCATGAAACCCAAAAAAATTTCCTTGGTTCTCCTGATGATGACAAAAAATTTCTTATTATACTTCTGTGTTTCTTTGTAAGTGTAGTGGGCAACAAGAAACAACTCATAGACTTTAACAATACTTCTTTACCAGCCAATTAAAGGAATTTGGAGGACCAAGATTGAAATTTTTGTTGTACACGTTGCACTATGGAATTGAATATAGTTGACTTATTGCGTTCTATCACCTCAGGAAGTCCGAAATATCTCCCCATTCTACCAGCTTTTTGAATCCCTGAGATACTTCTAATTTGAGTCTGAATATCTTGGGGACAATGTTTGTTAAAAATGATTGCAGACTTAGAAAGATTTACTTCTTGACCTTAATTACTAATGGAAACTTCATTTATCATAATAGAGTATGTATATCATCTTAAGCAGAGGTTAATCCACCTACACCACTCATCTGCAAAACCAAATTTTCTCATTATGAAGACCAAGTAATGTCATTCAACTTTATCAAATGTCTTGCTAATATCCAATTTAATAGTCATATAAAGATGAACAGGCCTTATGGTTGAAGAAGAGAGGATCAATTCATGAGCAACCAATACATTATCAATCATTTGTTTGCCTGGGATGAATGTCGATTGATTGACTGATATGATAGTATTGAGCCAAGGTTTCAATCTATGGGCTAGGATTTTTTGAAAAAGGTTATAAGCTACATTATCCAAGCTAATTGTCCTATAATCTTTTGGGGTTTGAGGCATATCAAGTTTAGGGATCAAGCATATATGGGTTAGTTGAGGATCTAGAGAACAAGCATTAAAAAAGTGTTGTACAAATAGAGTCACACCTATTCTCACTGTTGACCAATGTTGCTTGAAAAAACCCATTGTATCTTGGCATGGAGACTTGTCAGCATGCATCTATTTGAGAACCTCAAGAACTCCATTATCATCAACATCTTTGGTCAAGTAATCGTTCATTTGAGCACTTACTTGTGGATGCTAAAACCCACAATGGATTTTTAAATGATTGTCTTAATGAGGAATTCGTTGTTCTTGTCAAAATTAGAAAGAAATCGCAACACAAACTCATGTCGAAAAGATATAAAGAATAATATGCTATTTTATTGATCTTGATGAATGTGTTTTACATAAAAGAGAAAAAAGACCGAGTTCTTAATTCTAGTTCTAATCCCCCAAAAGATTCCAATGCCTCATTTCTCTCTCTTCTTGCTTTATATCCCCCATCGCCTAGTCCGGGTTATTCCGATCTTCTCGGGTTATTAGGATTACGATCTCGATGCTTCCCCTTATTTTGGAACTATCAGGACCTAGTCTTCTCTTGTTCAGCTTGTACTCGCCTTCTGCTCAGGTCGTCTACGACTTGAGTAGCCGATCATTTTTTTTTTGTGCCTAGGTAGGAATCTTCTGGGTGAATTCTTTTGCATCTTGACACATGCTGAGCTGTTTTCTAGGAAGTGATACTAGTTGGGTTGGAAACCTGCTAAGGGGGTTTTGACACCAACAGATTAGCCCCCAGGTCTCCCTACGAGCTTAGCGAGTTGGGTGACCTTCAGAAATTGATGGAAATTCACCTCGTAACCATACATACATATATATATTAAGGTGATCTTCATTCATCATTTTTATTTAAACACGCATGTGCCTTGGTATGATATCCGCATGTACATTCTAATCCTTCGTGTTGGGCTGGGTAATTCAATTTTCCTCAAAAAATGTAGCATTAGTTGGGCCGATTTGTTACGATTTGGATTGAGAAAACCTCAACAGTCTCGCGATTGATTCTTATCTCTTCACGCAGTGCATCTCGGTATTTTCGAATTTCAAAAGCACCATGATTACACCTACAAAAGGCGGTTTCACACACCTGGTGGCAGTTACTGCCACTTTCCTCTCTCTCCTCAAGTACCTCGAACCGTCTCCCACTACGCATTCAATCGTCCATTCTTTTTCTTTCTTCGTATCCTAAGGTATTGTCATTCAACTCCTTATTCCTCTTTAATTTTCTAGGGTTTGTCATTTCTCCCATTCAACTTGCTCTCTCCTTCTCCAATTTATCCCGGAATTTCTCTGGATTTTCGTCCCTTTTCAACTTTTTTTCTCCTGATTTCTCTTCCCCCTCGGTTCCCCGGAAATGTCGTGACAGCTGGCGCTTCGTTCTGGGAGTGGAGGCTCATCGCCGCATCCCACGGCAAAGGTGATTTTTGGAACTCCTGTTGCTTCCGGTGCGAAGTCCAGGGTGTCCGCGACTCCTCAAATAATGGCTTTTTCTTCTTTTCGTTCATCCCTTACATTCGTGAGAACGCTCTGGGAGCAATTCGATCTCTCACCTGATGTCAGGTTTTTAATTCCGGATCCGGGCCAGTTTCCGGACAATCCCCCATTGGGGTTTGCCACTGTTTATGAAATCTTTTTCAAGACTTTCGGGCTGCGCTTCCCTGTTCCCGAGTTGCTAGTTCGGTACCTGCATCGTCGGGGTATGGCGAGTATTTAGTGTGAAGGACGAATACATCGCCCCCATTTTTTGAGAAAAATTAATAAAGAAGGAGAGGGCAGGCTGGGTTGGAGTGTGAAGGACGAGCTCTCCAAAAATGGGGGAGATGCCGACCCAGCCATCCATCTCTTTCTTTATTAATTTTTCTCAAAAATGAGGGAGATGTATTTGTCCTTCACATTTCGACCTAGCCCGTCCTCTCCTTCTTTATTAATTTTTCTCAAAAAATGGGGGAGATGTATTCGTCCTTCACACTAAATACTTGACTCATTGATCGCAAAGCTTTGTATGATTGGTTTCAAGAGTTTGTGGCTGATGAAAATTAATCAGTAATGAATAAAGATCTTGTTGATATCTTCAATATCTATATACAACTGACCATTATAATATGCTATAGATTTAGTACGATTCTAACTTCTTATTTGCTTCATTTTAGCATGGAATATTTGGTATTCTTGTCTGATGTGATCGTGACCAGCTCGAAAGGAGATGAACCCGAGCTAGTTGGAGCTAAAGAATTAGCTAAGGAAGCTGATGCCTTTTTAGCAGTAGAAGAGCTAGAAAAGCTAGAGATCGCTGGAAAAGTCACTCATACAGGGGTAAGGAAGTTGACAAAAAAATTTCATTCACTCGTCACCAACGTATATATCAATCAAAAGGAGGCTAAAGTGAATATATTCAACATCTCATCCTTGAAGATTGAAGAACCCGGTAACATTCATTGGGTAACCTCGGTAATGATATTGTACTCTTTTCCTTGGTAGGGATTTTGGTAGGTAGGAGGTTCTTGGCCAAGGTTTTTAACGAGGAAAGGTCATTGCTACGTCGGGTTGTCTAAGTGATGTTACAGAGGGAATAACGTGCAAGTCACATCGACTTCTGCACTAGATTTATTGGTGCACCACGTAGATTCATATTTAGGAAGGGACGCCTTGTTGTTTTTATTCAGAAGTCTTGTTGTTTTCATTGGACGCTTTGTTGTCTTTTAATTTTGACATAAAACACTGGTATTAATGAGAGCCTTACCTCCTTTTTCTAAGGCACAACAGAATTATCAGAGAAAAAAAGCAAAGAACGACATTGTTCTTGAGATCAAAATGTCTCAAATCACTTGTTCATTGATCAAGTTATCTCTCTTACAATCCTTGTGATTCCAAGAATGAATTCTATCCATCAAGGTGATGTTCATATCACCTTGAGTCGTTATTTACCCTCACTTAGACCAGCAATCATCAGTTCATCTCCATCAGGCTTTCAATCATCATCCTTATTGTAATCAACAACATTACTAACTACAAATTTGTTTATGTCATGCTCTTTCATCAATAACCAAGTTTCTGGAACAGTAAATCAATCCAGCCCCATCCGTTCATATCATTCCATTAATCGAGCCTTTGCTTTAGAGTAGATCATTCGGGATCACATCATTATCCCTTGCTTGTAACAACATAGTCGTACTCTTCATTTTCATATACTCTTCCTCCATGAGATAGGCATGCTTTAACTCAGATTTAATTGATTAACCATCACATAATCAGTAGTTGATTAGTCATTACTAGAGTAAAGCCTAGCTTGAAGATCCTGGAGTAATTTATCAGAATTAGTTGATTAGCTTTCTTTCACTTTAGAAGACCAATACAACACTTATTCAAAGCCTGCGAGAATTGTTGGGGAGGATAACCAGCACAAGAAGTGGCCCAAATGTTTTCGACTTCCTGAAATATTCATGAAAAATGCTGTCATTTATCCTCATATTTAAACAATTCCCCACCTATCTATCTTTTCTAATTAGTACTTAACAGTAATGGTCTATGATCAGAAGCTCCCCATTTTAATAGTTGAATATAAGGATTAGGGGATGCTTCTATCCAATCAGATGTAGCCATTACTCTGTCAATTATGGACTTGATAGAGTAGGTGAAATTTTTCCCTCTCCAAGTAAAAGATCCTCCATAAGATCTAATATCCATTAAATCCCGAGAATAGAGCATGTTGCAGAAATTCCCAAAAATAGATTCAGCTCGCAGAGGACCTCCTTCCTTTTTCAGCATTTGACTTCATATCATTAAAATATTTAAGGTGGAGGTGAAGGTTTCTACTTGATGAACTTACATTTATAGATGCTAAATAGTCTCTTTATTGTATACTCTTTAAATGTTTTAATAGATGACCATATATATAAGATAAACGATAATAGAGTGAGTCATCTACGGTATCAAAATTATTACGATAGAGATGGAGAAAGGAGGTAGAAGGTGGTTGCATAGTAACCTCCTTATCCAAAAAAAATTCTAGACCACCTCCAAAGCCAACTCGGGTACGTACAAAAAATTGAAAATAACCCAGCCGATGGCCCAAATCCAACATTATATTATCCGGCTGCTCAGCCTCTAGTAGGAAAATTATAAAAGGCTTATAAACACACCGCATATCAAAAAGATAATGAATTGTCAGGGGGTTCCGTAGCATCTTTATAGATCTCTGAATGGTTTATGGGTATCCACCCTCCCCTTTGATATTAAGACTTTATCAACCTTTGGTCGACTTGATGAAGCTACATCAACAATAAGGGCCTGGACTGCTTTTCTTTTCATACAAAATTTGGGATGCAATGGAGATGGAGAAGAGATACTAGCAGAAGGTAACAAGCACTAAGAGATGGCTAATTGTGGTTGAATAGCTAAAATAGTGGCATATGAAGTAGTATAAGCCACATAAGGCTCAATAGGAAGGTATTTAGGGACGTGCTCCTCTTGGTTGATAATACATTCATTATCTTCATGACATAAGTCTCCACATTTGATGCAGAACTTCTTAAGTTTATCATATTGTAGGCGGATCAATATGGGAGGGCCTGAATTTTCAAATTGGATATAGCAAACAACTATGAGTTTAGTGGTAAAATTCATTTTGATTATGACCATGCCTCAGCTCACTTACCATTGCTTGGCTCTTTGATATGAATTTCTTCAATTGTACCAAGTAGCTGCCCTAACTCTTGAAGCACTGCATCATCACAATAATCATCTATAATATGTAGGAATTGGACCCATAAAGTAATGGTTTGTAGATAATCTGGGAAATTACGTCTGGTCCATCTATCGAAAACAAGCATCCAATCCTTATAGCTCCAAGGTCCAATTTCCTAGTACATGAAGGAGATGATGTTCATGTGTGAAATAGAATCAGATAGTAGTGTCATCAAGGATCCTACTCTGAATATGACCTTCAAGTTTCCAAGATTTGGGAAAAGTTGTCTTCATAGCATGAACTTTCTGATGTGTAGGGTGTAAATAGCGAACCAGAAGACAAAGCTTGTTATGATCATTTCTATGTTTATGATCTTTAGCAGTAGGATAGAACGGAATCCAAATATAACCCAAAAATAATTGCTATATATTTTTTCATATCTCATTAGACATGATTGAATCGAGGGGAGAAGCGAAAAGGAAGGAGGAACACTTATCTTATAGTGAGATATACCAGGAAAATGTTGATTAATCAAGAAACAAAGCGATGAAAGACGTGCATCAAAATAAAGGGAGAGACAAGGATGACAAGAACATAGAGAATTCCAGATTCACCAAACCAATAGACGAAAGAGAAAAAAATGAGAAATCCACCAGAAAACCACCAGATTCCGTAAAGAACATAACTAAATATCGCATGCTACAAATTTTTTTTCTTTAAAGACAGGGATCGCCTTCAAAGTCTTACTATCATTTCGAGAAGTATAATTTTTATATGTCAATTTTGCATCAATTTTTTTTTAAAATGTAAATATTAAATATTAAAAAATAGTAAATTGATTTTCTACACCACCTAAAAACGATAACAATCCCTATACCAAATTAAATATTATAAGAAAAAATATTTTATAAGCCAAAATAATTGCAATTTTTATCTAACAGAATAGTATCAGGAATCAGAGTCTGACATACGAGAAGCCACATAAACTATAACAAGTAAAGATACAATAACAAAGTTAAACTAGGAATTTTAGAATCATCCTTCATCATCTTCGAAAACCACACCTTTCCACAAGTAGAAGAAAAACACCAAAGGCGAACCGCCAAACATGACGCACTGATAATACTCATTGAACTTCTGCCTACCAGTCCTTGCCTATTTTGATATGAAAATCTTGCACTTTTTTGGTATAACATGTGCTCAGTTGAGGCTTATTGATGCCGTTGAAATTGCCGAAGTTGGATAAGATGAATTAAGAGCGTCTATAAACTGGTAAATATAAAGCAACAATCCGACAACATTTTTCTGAATCTATTGACTAACTCTTGTGGGAGAAGAAAAACAAGTTTCCTGCTTAGTTATAAAAAAAGATGAAGACTGATATCCAATTATTTTTTGTAAAAAACAGTGACATAGAAGGTGAGCAATTAGAAACCAATTTTCATAGCAAAACAAACCAAACAAAGTGGCCCGAAAAGAGAAAAAGAAACCACAATATCTCAAACCGAGACCACCAATTATGAACCATAACATATCCTCTGATCATAGGCTCAACTATCAATATACACCCTAAACCAAAAGACCACTCAATTTAAGCCGCTTTCTAAAACAAACAAAATTCGAAGGACACAAACTTTGCCTCATGAAGGACCAAATGTGGGAAGGCGTAAATTGATCTGATCTTGGTTAGATCGAAAAGTAGGCAAGGTTAAGGAGGAGATGGCACCATTTCAAGATATACCGCTCAAAAAGAGATATTTCCCTGGAAGTACCAGCTAGAGGCCAATGCGATATTAAGGGCCATCGTATTGTTGGTTGTGAGACCCGGTGCCCCGCCTTCTCCGTACATGAAGCCCATTCTAACTCTGAAACACACACACTCATTGAGGTGTTAAAAATTTTTTTTCGACGACTCAAACCCAAAAGAACTCAAATAAATATTGAAATATATAAAAAAGGAAAGGGAGTAAAAGGGGACACCAACGATGGTATTAAAAGAGTCACTAGATGCCAGTCTAGCACGACAAGAAAATAACATATAAACTGACAAACAAATCGAAGGAACATTTTAACGGTATACATACCGACGTATTTTCGATCGAAGAATGACCAGGTTAACCACCTTGGATTTTCTTAATTTTTTAAACGTTCATTGGGTTTTCCGTCGGTTAATTTACGACGGAATGAGGTCGTCGTAATCAGGTCGTTCAAATTATGACTAATTATCGTCTATCACTAATATCTAAATTAGCAACATAATCATCGTCATTATTCCGCCGGTTTAATTTATACCATAATCCCTAAACATAAATAATCATCGGGATACACAAGGGTTGATCATGTATACTACTTAAAACAATGTATTAATAAGTAATAAATGATATAAAATATGTATTTTTCAAAACAACATATATTTTGAAAACTTAAACGTTTTAACCAAAACTACTTATTAACTTATAATACTTGTCACTGGCGAGTTAGATATATGAATTGAATATTATCATAGTTTTGATTGAGATTTAGGATTTGTTTGATTTAGGTGTTAAAATATGTTTGGATTGTTAGATATGTTAGATTTAGAATTTTTAGTTTTAGAAGTGTTAGATGTAGAATTTTTAGATTTATATATGTTAGCTTTATAATTGTTAAACATTAACTAAAATTTTGTTTAAAATCAAATAAAAATAATCAATAAATACTAAATTAATATTATTTACAAAAATTAACCAATATTAAAATCAAATATTCCAAAAAAATAAAATACAATAAATGAAAGTTAAGTCCGATACCCTACAATGTAGTGGGAACAACTCGAGTTCGTTCTTTTCTGTTAAGCTTGTAGACTTCTCAATGACGACTTCTTTGAATTTCATCGTTGCATCTCCCTCCAATAGTTATTCTTTCTTTTGTAGGATTGAAAGAAGCGTCCATGAGTATGTCAGAAACAACATGATTGTAAAACTCACAATTACTAATCCATAACCAAAAATGTCAATGAATAAGTTTATCAAACTAAGATTTATAAGAGCGACTGAATTCATCAGACTAGGGAAGATCGTGCTAGTGGATAGAAATGGAGTTGAGTGATCTAGAGTATACCACTCAACTCCATTTTTTTGTCTACTAGAGTTATCTTCTCTAGCATGATGAATATGTTCGTTCTTGTAACTGTGAATTGGATTAATTTTTTCATTGACATTTTTAGTTTTGGATTAGTAATTGTAAGTTTTACACTTGTATTATTTCTGACACTCATGGAGCTTTCTTTCGATTCTACGAAAGAAATGATAACTATAGGGGGATAGCCAACAGAGAAATTAAGAGAAGTAACCATTGAAAAGTTTACACGCTTAACAGAAAATAAGGATCACGAGCAGCTCCCCGGCATGAAAGGGTAACGAGTTTAGCTTTAATTATTGCATTTTAATTTTTGTAATATTATGTTTTTAGTTAATGTTTTATTTCATTTATTGTTGAATTTCTATAGTTATTTAATTTTAATTTAGTTCTTATTTATTATTTTTAATAATTTTTTGTTTAATTTAAAACAATTTGTCGATTTTCGTCGATTCATTACCTACAGAATATCGATGAAGTTAATACAGACGAAAAGAATTATCACAATCTTGGCATCAATAATGTACGTCAATTATAACATACTTGTTTTACTTACGTCTTGTAGACGACCGGTTTTTCCATCATTATTCCGTCGTTGATAGCCATAATCGATATAATAGCGACGATAATTGCCATCAATTTACCGTTGATTTCTTATAGTATCTCAAACCATAATATATTTATGTGTTTATCTTGTTAATTTTAAATACATGTAAAAATATTCCTCTGAAAATATCTTTTTAATATATATATATATATATATATATATATATATGTGTGTAATCTCTGAAAATATTTTTAAAAGTTGGAGATACGATACCTTCACTTTCTTATACTCTACGCCTTACTTAATTACAGTTGGACTGACCAAAAATAGTTTGGAATGGACTCAACCACAATATGAAAAATGTTGATATTAGATCATCGCAATTAATAACATAATCTTAAAATAAACTATAAACAACATATATTTTAGGTTGGTATAAAGAAATCATATTTTATCTAATAAAGAAATACTTCATCTGTTTTATAGTTGATGTTTTTTTTTTACGTCTAAAATCTTTTATTAAAACATTGTAATATTACATCAAAGTGTAAAAGCAATACAAAACTTTAGAAAACAGTTTATTACATAAGCAGAAATATGCGCCATATATTGAAAACAATATCACGAAAAAGTGAATTAAACGATGCTTTCTTTTGAGACAAGCCTTACTCGCTAACAAGTACATGGCCTTGTTATGTTCCTTCTTCAGAAATCGTTTTACTCGCATGTGATAGGTATGCCGTATTGGCACTACTTTTTTGAAACTCCATATCACATAGAAAAACCCATTGCTTTCTGAATAAAGTCTTGAGAATTCGACTAGCCAATACCAATTAATCCGTATTGGAGTCATTATTATGAATTTTGTCTTTGAGTTGCTCATGATGAAATAGCCAATGTCTCTATTTACAATTTCTTTATCCTTCTTAAAAATAAAATATATTTCATGCATCGCCATGCAATCCTTCAACCAATGTAACAAGTAATAATATTTATCAGAGCAATACCTTCGTCTACAATGAACTTTGATCTTTGTATTAGGATATGGAATGTTGTCAATTTCCAGTCTTGTAATCGAAAGCGCTAATCGATTAATGAATTTTGTTATCTTTAAATCATCCGGCCATGGCATTATCCGTTGTAGGATTTGGTATTGAAAAAACCATAAACCTCCAAAGAATTTCATTGGAAGAAAAATACCGCCAAATAATTTGTGCTGCGGAATAACGCCAAGAAAATCAACTATCAATAAGAGATGAAATTCATTTACCGGAATAATATACTCTACAAAAGAGTGAAGACAAATGAAAAGATTTTTAAATTTTGTTTCCATGAGAAATGATATTCAATCAAAATTAAAATTGTATCGAAGAGATATGTTTAAAATAGAAAGTAAAAACAAAACACTAATAGAACCGACGGCTTAAGCCGCCGGTAACAGAAAGAATGAATTCGAATTATAGTTGATGTTTTAAGAAGAAAAATTGTTTCAAAATTAAATGTTGTTTTCATGTTTTAATGCAAAACTAGTTTTATTTTTAATTTTATATTATCATTCAAACTTTTGCATATTTTTATTGTTATTATTTGTTTTTAACTTTAATAATAATTAAATTTTATCTCAAAAGTATTATTTTATTAATGTAAGCAGTATTGGAGTTATGTTTAGTCGACCACGCGAATCGAAAACTATGTCACTAGTGAAATGGGTTTAACATACGTTTTTAGTGCTAAGTTCCGATTCTGTTTAGAAAACTGAACTGATTCTTGACATCAGAACCATTACCATCGAACATATAAATTTGTAGTCCCTAAACCAATTCATAAAATACGACATCACCTTATGTGTCATCCCATGCAGAAAGCGTCATGCCTTGCGTCAGGTCATGCTCTTCATTCAATATTTATTTGATCAAATAATCGAGAGTCTATTTCTCTCAAACTATCTTCAAGATTTCAACCATAAACATCTTTTTATATTAAAATTACACTATGTTAACATAAGTTTAACACTAAAATCTTCTTTTTTAAAATCTCCAAACGCATAAATCTCACAATATCTATTATTATATTAATAAATCAGATATATTTATATTTAATAATATTTAAAAATATATCATAATTTTTTGAAAAATGTTATTGAATATATTATTTTACTACATATAATGCTTAATTATATATATATATATATATATATTTTTATTATTATTATATTAATTTTACTTTGAATAATGTTTAGAGATGTGAACATTGTCGCACCGATTAAAAATAATGTAGTTTTTATAATTAGTTGAAAATGCTTAGTGTAAAATTTATACTAAAATATCATTTTAATGTTGGAATTGAGTCTTGAAGATGTCTTTACATTCATTTTTGCATTTACACTTGCACAACTGTTTCAATAAACCGTCTAGTTTATACCATAAATCAGTAGATCTTCTACTAATGTCGTAAACAGATTTTGTTTTTTTTTTTTTTTGTTAAAAATTTCTGAAATAGTTTTTCCCGAAAAATAATAACATATGTTTATATAACCCATATTTTTAAATTAATGATTTTTATATGGGACTTCATTGTTTGTATCACCACTTTAACACTGATGTACAAATTGTGTTTGATGTTCTTTTCACAAAAAATTAGTTTAACTCAAACACAAATTCAGTAAAAGAAAATAAAAGATCCTAACAAATATAATTATGCTAACATTATATAATTGTAAATAACAATATTTTATATATTCACATACAATATAAGATACAATTAACAGAGTATATAGCCCGAAGGAATTACTATTCCCTGTTTCTATAGTATAAAATAAAGGTGTTAAGTTCTGAACAAAAATATCAAGCTTTCAAAATCGAGAAACTTTTCTTATAAGTTCGTTGACAGTAGAGAACAATATATTGGTCTATGAATAATTATTAGTTTTGACCGTTGACTGGAGCGTTTGATCATCAGTGTTATCAATAAATCTTCTGAGCGGTCCACACTCTTCGACTAGATCAATATTGAAAATGGTATCTTCTTGAAATCAATAATGTTGGGACCTTCAAAGTATTATTTTATGAAGATATTAATTAATGATAAACTAATAATCAATTTGTAGAAAGTGACAATTTTTAATTTATGATGTTTCATTTTGTTGTTACAAAATCCATTAATAATTTGAATTATTCACCCATTCTAGACTTATCAATACTATTAAACACAAAATAATTTTTTGTGATTTTCTACCTAATAGATCGGCAGGGCCGATGCTCGACCAAACCTAGTGAAATAACAATCTCATACCCCCATTTTTATAATTTTATTTTACATAGTTTTTCATATTTTATAGGTTCCCAAATCTTTTATAAAAAATAATTTTATCCCAAATAACAAATACATTGTAATAGTAATCTATTTTTTATTTTAGAGAAACTCCTTGAAATACCATCAAAAGAAGTTCAAATTTCAAAGATATCACACACTCCCACCAGTTCCAAAAATACCACACACTCTCAAATGTTCCAAAAATATCATAAACATAAAAAGTCAATTTTAAGGGTTTAGAATTTATAATTTTGGGTTTAGTTTCACTAAATAGAATTTAAAGTTTAGTTTTGAAGGGAGTAGGGTTTGATTTTGAGGTTTTAGGGTTTAAATTTGAAGTTTTAAAGTTATTTCAAATTTTGTTGTATTTTTGGAACAAAAACATTTTTGTGGTTTTTTTTTGGAAAAATATGTGGTATATATGGTATTATTGGAACTTTTGGGAGTGTGGTATTTTTGGAGTAAACATAATTTTTGATAATATTTTTGAAAATCTCCTTTTATTTTATATCAGATCCTCATAATTTCAGGATCAGCCTTGTAAATCAGCGCAGACATTGAACGCTATGTTCCTATGCAGTAGAAAAAATATTATTTATCGCTGTCTTCATATTTTCTAATACCACCAGTTCCGCTGGTCATTCTTTTAGGTTTTCCATCATATATGTGTGTTCGAGGGAATATATGAAAAGACATAACACAATCTATGTAACATAATTAAACACTTCAATGCCCACAGCAAAATGAGTAGTTTAGTGTGAAGTGGGGAAGATCTCCATCTAACCCCCAGTTAACCCGTCCTAACCAACTTATCAGTTCTACCGATTTTCATGAGCCATTTATGATGTTTGAATATTCTTTATGTTACTCATAATTTAAAGAATAGTAATGATATTGAAAATGACAAACATATTTGTGATTGAAAAGAAATACATATATTTAAAAATCACGAGTACCAATATTTTCTACCGTTATAAAATTAATATTTTATGTATTATAAATTTTCATAAAAATAATTATATGATAGTAAGTGAGGAATAATAATATTTTCAATTAAAAAATTTGGGAGCCATCAGATATTCTATCAATGGCTGCCAAAGAGGCGTCCAATTGGGTGTATCCGAATATTACTATTATAAAACCTATGGGAAGGGTCAACTCTGAGTCATTCAGTTTGGGTTATTCGGTTCCCTCACACGCTCGCAATTGTTTAATTGACGGATCCTGGAGAGCTAACGATCATGTGTGTGGTGCGGTTGGATTTTTAAGGACCAATCAACCACAATCACTCTTATAGAATCTAGATGTATATTCTAGGGGCGTTCGGTCCTTAATGGCGAAATTCTAAATATTTTTTGTGCTATGCAATGTCTATATCGTATGTACGACATTTTCAACTCCATCCCAAGACTTGATAGGTATGCTCTTAGCACCTTTGGATTGGCCGATGTTCATATAGGAATTGAACGACGTTATCAACTACAAATCTCTTTATCCGGAGGTCAAGTTCAAGTATTGCCTGCAACTTTTAAATAGACATACAAATTTTCTAGAGCGCGAAGCAAGGAAGCGTAAACGATGTTTCTCTCTTTTTGGCTCTGCTTTTCCTTTGTGGATAACCAGAAAAAAATCATCTCGTTTTTAGTATCATTTTTGTCTTTTTGTTGGTGACAATAAATAAATTATAGAGGAATTTCTTGAAGCACCATCAAAAGAAGTTCAAATTCCAAAACTACCACACACTCCCAAAAGTTCCAAATATACCACACACTCTCAAATGTTCCAAAAATACCACAAACATAAAAAGTGAATTTTAAGAGTTTAGAATTTAAAATTTTGGGTTTGGGTTCACTAAGTAGAGTTTAGTTTTGAAGGGGGTAGGGTTTGGTTTTGAGATTTTTGGATTTAAATTTGAAGTTTTAAAGTCATTTTAATTTTGTGGTATTTTTGGAACAAAAATATTTTTGTGGTATTTTTGAGAATGCCCCAAAATTATATGGTAGCCTAATATATTTAATAGTAGTTATACGTAAGAACATAATTATATATATATATATATATATATATTTCATAAGTTTTGATTGAAAATTTTAAATGGTACAATAAGAGCTTCTTATAGTTATTAATCGAAATGAACTTTACAAGATTTTGACTTTACTACAAAAATAACATAGAAATCATATTTTAGTATAGGGAAAATTCCCAAAAAATACACTAACTATTACAAATCTGGACAAAAAATACACGAACTATTTTGGTTAGCTATTTAATACACCAAGTATAAGAAATTTTTGTTTTAATACACAAACTTTAAAAATTCGTAGACTTTCAACACCGCAGTTAACAGACGTTAGTTCAATTACTCTGGATTAATTAAGTCTGTTAAGTTTTAATCATTAGTGGTTAAGTGAAATTGGAATGACGATATTACCCTTATTCAAGAACCCTAAAAGACAAACCTTCTCAAACGCCACACTTGATTTTTATTCTTGGTAAATATTCATCTTTGAAAAGTAAGAAGCAGAAGAAAAAGATAGTTACATATTACAAATCCAAACATAAATGGATTATATATCTTTGATTTGGATTATTTCCCGATAATTTAATAAAAGAAGAACAATTAAAAAACTTACTCAATTAATTAGAAAGAAAAATAGAACAAAAATTGAACTTATTTTGTTTATCGCCACCATCATCTTCATCATGTTGTGTTCAAAATTTTCACCTCAATTTTAGAAGTCAAAGTCCTTAAGCAGCTTGCGAACCTGTTCAAACGTTACAAACAGAACCACCGTGAACGGTGCTTGTCTCGAAACCTTCGGTACAAAGCCTTTGTATAAAGCCTTAATTCCTTCAGCCTTCACTGTCTTGAAAGTACAATCAGCCACTCTTTTATACGAAGGAGTGATACATGTCTCCACCTTCATATTCATCACCCTCGTCTCAACCCTTTCTCCAAAATCGGCTCTTTGACCGAATTGTAAGATGCTAATTGCGATGAAGTCACAAGCATTGCTCTGTTTATCATCAGAGACGATCCTCTCCACAGAGAGGTAACGCCTTCGCTGCGAATCATTCGCCACATTGGCTGGATTTCAAACCTTGTCAAATCGATTTTGGGTTTGTTTTTAGGGTTTTTACCCAAAATCGATTTGGGAAAAAAACTTAATTTTCTCAGTTGAGTAAGGTTAACGGACTTAATTAACCCAGAGTTAATTGAACTAACGTCTGTTAACCGCGATGTTGAAAGTCTACGAATTTTTAAAGTTCATATATTAAAACAAAAATTGCTTATATTTGGTGTATTAAATAGCTAAACAAAATAATTCGTGTATTTTTTTGTCCAGATTTGTAATAGTTAGTGTATTTTTTGGGAATTTTCCCTTTAGTATATTATATTAATTATATATGTAATTATTAATTTATAATATTGTTGGGATCATATATTTATATAGGAGTTTTAACAAAAGTATTATCTTATCATTTTTGTTAGTTTTACACTAACCAATTTTTTTATTAACTCATAACATTTATTAATTTATAAATTATGAATTTACAGAAATTTTACCTTAAGCTTTGTTGGTGACTGACATATTGTTATAAGCATTGGGCCTTTGAATTTGTAGTATATAAGAATATCCAATCAAATTGTAAAAAATGTTGGACTGACATCATTAGCATTCTTCAATTTTGTCTATCCGATCTTTTTTTAAAATTGTGAAGTTTTATAATTTTTCATCTTAATTTAGATTATTTTTTATCCGCCCCCTCAATTTTGGAGCTCCAATCTTTTTTTCTCTGAACTTTAGAACTCTTGAATTTCTCATCTAAATTTAGATTGTTCTTTACACGATCTCCTCAAATATTCCTTCTCATCATTATACCCCTCAAAACGGCTTAGAGCACTAATTTATGATTTAAATTATAAAAATAATAAAAAATCGCGTTTTGGTTTAACCAATAAATCTTATATTAAAATTTTTTTAATATTAAATTTTACATAAATTAAATATTATGTTTTTAATTTTTAAAAATGTTATTTTAATTTACTATTTTAGTTAAAATATTTTAAAATTAATTAAAATAATGATTCGAAATACTCTGTTTTTACTAAGCGTGTCTTATACTTCTTAACACACTTTAACAATTGTTAATTTTGATAGGAAAAGTTTTTTTTTTCTTAAGTATTAGAATGGTAACTAGAATAAATTCGAATATCATAAAATGATGTATCAAAATGAAAACCTAGACAAATTTTGAAATATTTAGGCAAATGTTACAAAAATTGAATATTTTTAGGGTTGTCTTTTTAAATTTTTATGGATTTTAAAATAAATTACATATATCCACAGTACATAGATTTTCAATATTTTTAAAATATCTTTTCTTAACTTAAATTTATTAATATTGTTCTTAGTTAACATTATGTGAATTTCTTTTTAGAATGAATTTACTACTATTTTTATAAAAAAAACAGAAGAAATAAATATTTTAAAATAAGTAGTAATGCTAAATACTATCTTTATGTTTGCAAACTAATAATAATCGAGCAAACAAAATTTTCTCCTCATCTTGAGAAAGCTTTATTCAGGGGATATCTCCTTCGGCTGTTATCATCGAAATATTCTTTTATTTCTGTCGTATTTGCTATAGTCACCGGAATTATAGTAACGATATACCGCTGATCACTTACGATCATCGCACACAAACGTTTTTCACTGTGTATTATCAAGATCACATACGATGGAGGATCAATTAGCACTAGCTTTGAATACCCTTTCTATAGAGGATGATAAACCTATATGTTTACCAGATACTCCAGCATTCAGTTCGATGCAGAGATCATGGAACAATATTATCGGACGAGTACTCAATCCTGAAAAGCAGAATATGACGAGATGCATTGAAAAATTACCGATAATCTGGAGATTGGTGGGACGAATCAGGGGAATTGCGATCTCTAAAGCCACTTTTCAGTTCATATTCAAAGAAGACGCAGACCTGATGATGGTTCTTTCAAACGGTCCTTAGAGATTTGATGAATGGATGATTACTTTAGAAAGATGGAGACCGGATCCACCGCTAGATTACCTTTGTTTCTTAGACACTTGGATTCGACTGAGGAACATACCGCTTGGTGTGTATACTCCAGAAACAATGAAACGAGTTGGTGATGCTATTGGAACAGTAAAGGAAATTGCTTTTAATCCTGATGAGTCTCAAACACGGGACTATGTGAGAGCCTTCATACGCTTTGATGTATGAAGACCAACCTTTAAATCAAAGGAGGTGGAGTTACCTAATGGTAGAATTGCTCAAGTGGACATTGACTTTGAACGTTTTAAGCGCAAGTGTCTTACTTGTCTTCGACTTACACATGATAGTTCGAAATGCCCTCTACAACAAGCAAAGAATCAGCCTGTATTGTCGAGATTGAGTACGGATGTTCAGGATAAATCTAAGACCAATAAGGACTTATCATCTACGTTGGTTTCAAGAGTTACACAAAAGGATCTTTTCAGTCCTCCACCAGGATTTCCAATCTTCCCTTCACATCTATCGAAGGAAGATTCAAGTGCTATTATGCATTACCTTTCCGTTGTTGATCCAACTGAACGCCAGGCCAGACTTTTGCGTATTCAAGCTCATTTTGAACGTAAAGAGGAGGATAAAAAATGGGACTCATCATACATAAGTTCCAATCTAGATAAAGGAAAATGACTTGTCTTCAGTTTTCCCGAACAAGATCCTAATCTTCTTTCTAGAATCCTATCCAGTGGAATTGTAGTTACTTATAATTCTTCTGACGAGGCAGGGAATCAAAATAAGAATAAGGTTTCCCTTGATTTCACTTCGATGGGTAGTTCTACGGTATTTAAAGAGGGTTCTAACACAATCCTCTTCACCGGAACTTCAGCCCGCGGTAAATCAAGGAGAAATAGATCGAACAAGTGGATTCAAAAAGCACAAAGATCAGCACGTTTATCTATAACTCCTGGAGAAGATTTGGAGGCGGATTGTAAAACACATGGCCAATCTTCAGTAGTTCTGATGGATATTACAGAAGACAAGCAGGTTCCAAAACGCAAAGGGGTGAGTGAGGTTTCTATAATGGATGAATCACCAACCAAGAAGACCAACTATCCCGGGATAAAGTTAGCTTTAATTTCTCAGAAGGCGGTAAGTGAGCAGGATAATTCGCTCACCCCGCCGAAGCGTCAATGAGCATATTGGGCTGGAACTGTCAAGGTCTGGGGAACGACCCGACAGTTCGACGTATTCGGAATTTGCGCCGGGTGCATTTTCCGGATATAATGTTCCTTCAGGAGACGAAAAATTCAGTTACTGTTTTAGAGAATTTGAAAAGAGGCCTCGGCTATGATAACCTTTTCACGGTGGATCCAATAAGTTTGAGTGGAGGACTTGCCCTTTTCTGGAAGAGTACGTATGATGTTACAATTCTCTTCGCGGATAGGAGATACATAGATACGAGAGTTATGTTTGGATCCCTCGAGTTTTTATTACTTTTGTTTATGGCGAACCGGTTACTAGCCTGTGATCCCAATCTTGGGAGAGATTGAAAGACATAGGAATGAATAGACTCCAACCTTGGCTGGCCATTGGGGACTTTAATGATTTGATGAATAATGCTGAAAAGTTTGATGGTCAATTAAGGCCTGAACGAACGTTCTTAAATTTTAGAGAGATGATCCATGCTTGTCCTCTTGCAGAGATTAGTAACTCCGGGAATCTTTTTTCTTGGGCAGGTTACAGAAATCATGTGTGGATACAATGCAGATTGGATAAGAGTTATGGTAATAATGAGTGGTTCACCTTATTCCCGAGATGCCATACACAATACTTGGACCGAATTGAATCGGATCACCGGCCCATTCTATTGAAATTTGTTCACGAAGCCTTTAGTTTCAGAGGCAAATTTAAGTTCGATCGTCGATGGATCAAAGCTCCGGATTTTTCAAACATCATTAAAACCTGCTGGGGGGATGATACCGAAGCTAAAAACATTTTCAATAGAGTGGCGGATTGTCGAAAGGGAATCTCGAACTGGCGTAGAGTAAACCTACATAATGCAGCCTTAAGAAATGAGCAATTACAAGCCAACATCGATAAGGAAACTTCGAAGGAATTTTCAGACTTTGCCTTAGTATATACTTGGCGCAAATCTCTGCAGTTGGCTTATATTTCTAAGGAGAAATTTTGGAGACAAAAAATTCGGGAGAGATGGCTTAAAGATGGAGACTGAAACTCAAGGTTTTTTCATGCGAGTGTTAAAAACCAAAGAGTAAGGAATACAATTCAAAGCTTACAAGATACTGATGGTGTATAGAAATTTGAAGAAGGTTCAAAAGGGGAGATTGCGGTGTCATACTTTCGTCAACTTTTCACTACCACCAATCCATTGCGAAACGATCAGATTTTATCTTCCTTCTCACCTCGAGTAACTTCAAACATGAATAAAAGATTGCTGGAAAAAGTTACAGAAGAGGAAGTTAAGGCAGCGGTCATTGGGATAGATTCGAACAAATCTCCGGAAGCATATGGTATGACTAGTCTCTTTTATCAGAAGTTCTGGGATGTAATCAAATCACAACTTATAAAAGAAATAGAATGTTTCTTTGAGAGTGGGGTTTGTCCATTAGATTGGAATTTCACACTAATATGCTTGATACCAAAGGTACCGAAACCGAGGAATATGACTGAATTACGACCTATTAGTCTTTGCTCGGTTCCATACAAGATTTTGTCGAAAATCATGTGTAACCACCTTCGTTTGATTCTGACAAATATTATATCCTCTACTCAAGGTGCTTTTGTGGCTAAGAGATCAATCTATGACAATATCTTGTTAGCTCATGAGATGATACATGGCTTACAAACAAATCAATTATGTCGGGACTCTTGCATGGCTATTAAAACAGACATGTCTAAATCCTACGATAGAGTAGAGTGGTCCTTTCTACGGGATATCTTGCAAGCTATGGGCTTTGATCAGCGATGGGTTCAGTGGATAATGTCTTGTATCACCTTAATATCTTATTCGGTCCTTTTGAATGGTCAAGAACATGGTCTTATTAAACCAGAGAGAGGCTTGCACCAAGGCGATCTACTATCACCTCTGTTGTTTATCTTATGTGCGGAGATCATGGTCCTTAGCCTTAATTTTGCTGAAGCGCAAGGACAAATTAGTGGAATATGGCTTTCTCTTCAAGGTCCAGCTATTCATCACTTACTTTTCGCCGATGATAGTTTATTCCTTTGTCAGGCTAATGTAGAAGAAAGTGATGAAATCATGCGATGCCTTAAAGAGTATGGAGAAGCCTCGGGTCAAATGATAAATTTTCAGAAGTCGTCCATCATGTTCGGTGACTAGATTGATGACACCCTTAAACGTCAAATACAAGACAGATTCGGTATACATAAAGAGGGAGGAGTCGGTTCATATTTGGGCTTACCTGAATGCTTTAGTGGATCGAAGGCAGATATCTTGGCGTATTTGAATGAGAAGTTAAATAAAAGATTACATGGGTGGTATACTAAAACGTTGTCTCAAGGAGGGAAAGAGATCATGTTGAAATCGATAGCGATGGCACTTCCGGTCTATGCAATGTCGTGCTTCCAATTGCCTCAGAAAACCTTAAAGAACCTTACAAATGCAATGATGAAATTCTGGTGGAGCACAAAAGCAGATAAGAAACCTATCTATTGGGTCTCTTGGAAAGCTTTATGTCGACCAAAAAACGAGGGTGGGCTTGGTTTTAAAGACTTGGCCTTGTTTAACCAAAGTTTACTTTCTAAACAGGCTTGGCGAATCCTAGATAAGCATGAAAGTCTACTTGCTCAAGTCTACAAATCGAGATACTTTCCTTCTACACCTTTTCAATTAAGTAAGAAGGGTCAAAGACCATCTTTTTCTTGGCGAAGCATACAGTTTGGTAAGGAATTACTTGACAAAGGTTTATCAAGAACTATTGGTAATGGTAAGGATACATTTGTGTGGACTATAGCTTGGCTTCCATACACTAAACCACGAGCTCCCTTCAATCTCAATGATACTATTAACGTTATGTTGAGAGTATCGGATCTTATATGTGATCGAAATGGTACTTGGAAATTGGAAGAGCTTAATCAGTTATTTTTCTTAGAAGACCGAAACATGATCTTGTCAATTAAACCAAGCCTGCAACGAAGGGGTAGAGACACTTGGTTTCATACCAAGAATGGTGCTTACACGGTAAAGAGTGGGTATGCCCTTGCTAACTCCCTGGAAGTTAATATTGCATCCCCTGTTGTTTATGATAAGCCTTTCCTGAATGATCTTAAAAGTGAAGTTTAGCAAATTAAGACTTTGCCAAAAATTAGGATATTCATGTGGAAAGCGCTTAATGGAGTTGTTGCCGTGGCTAATAGATTACGTTCGAGGAAGATTCCGAGTAACCCTCTTTGTCCAATTTGTCACTATTACGATGAAACTATTAACCACATTTTGTTTGAGTGTGCGTATGCTCGTCGGGTATGGCAAGCTGCCAGTTTTGATCTATGGACATTGGACTTTGGGTCTCATTCGTTATATGTTAACTTTGATTATCTCTTTCGAATTTTGAAAGACAGAACTATGGCGAATTCGACGAAACATCCATGGCCTTGGATAGTTTGATCACTTTGGAAGGAGAGGAATGATTATTTTTTTAACTGCAAGAATTTTGATGTCAATAAGGTCTTGTCTCAAGCCTTATCAGCAGCATCAGCTTGGTATCAAGCCAAAGACAAGGCTAAAGATAACACCAATCACGCAAATGTAGCTAGCTCAATTATTATACGTCATTAGAGGGCCACTCCATTGGATCAACTAATGTGTAACGTCAGTCTTGCGTGGAAGCACAAATCCTCTTACATTGGTGCTGCTTGGATTCTAAGGAATCATAAGGGTGAGACATTATATCGTGGACGAGCTGCACTTGATGCTTCACCAATTAGATTTCAATCAGCTTTAAATTGTCTTTCTTGGGCAATTGGAAGTCTTCGGCATGTACGCCACCGTCACGTCATCTTTGCCATTGAAGATAAATCTGTAGTTGAAACTTTGGCTTTCCCTAGTGAATGGCCGAAGTTCCATGCTAATCTGGATGACTTAAATGTGTTGCTGCTCGATGTGTAGGGATCACATCAACAGAGAACAAATGTGCAAGAGTTATAGCTTTAAGTGTGATACGCGACGGTCGGATTCAATCGTATATTGCATGATCAGCTCCGTCTTGGTTGGAGCAGGAATTATTTTCTGAAGTTGTCCATGGAATAGCTTCGAGCAGTTCGTAATTCTGTTTTTTTTCTGCGTTGAGTGGTTTTTTATGTTGTTCTATTTTTTTCTCTTATCCTTGCTCTGTTTCTTTATTTTGAGACCCCTGTTCCTTATCGTATTGTGATAAAAAAAAAATGTAGTAATGCTAATTTTTGTAGTCATATATTTTACTAATATGTTTTAGTCATATGTTACACCCAATAGAATATGTCGTATCATTTTAGTTCAACATTTATGTATTATATTTGTTCAAAAATATAGTTTATATCACAGAACTTATCATCGATTATCACAATTCGAAACCATAAGTTATACTGTATAATATTTTGGGGATAGTACATAATCTTTTTATTTATTTATTAGTGTGAGTAAGGAAATTTTAAATATGAATTCATTTAAATACCATCAAAATAAGTTAAAATTTCAAAAATATTACATATTCTCAAAAGTTATAAAACCATCTATTCTAAAAAATTTTAAAACCACAAACTCTCAAATATTCCAAAAATAACACAAACACAAAAATGAATTTTAAAGGTTTAAAATTTTAAAATTTTGGGTTAGAGTTCACTAAATAAAGTTTAGAGTTTAGGAAGAGGATAGATTTTGGTTTTGAGGTTTTGGAATTAAAATTATAAATTTTAAAACTATCTCAAATTTATGATTTTTTTATTAAAAAAAAAACATTTTTGTAATATTTTTGAAAAAAATTACAATATTTTAAAATTTTTGAGAGTTTATAATATTTTAAAATATAACTAATTTTGAGAATCCCCAATTTTAAAATACATCAGATTATTCACATAACTTCCCATTATGAAACCCAGCGAGCAACGATTTGTAAATTGAATCTTTGTAAAAGTAGTACTTTCCCAAAAAGGAAAGTGGATGATCCAGTCTGGCAATGAATCCGATACGTGTGAGCATCTTCTGATTTCAAGTAACACGTGTGAGTCTTGGAAGGTCGTGTATTAGATCAGTCATCATAATGATATCATGTCACAAGTCATAAGTCATAACACTCAATAATCTAGTAATATATTCGTTTTTATTTTCAATACTTTAATTCTAATATGGGAAAAATTTAGAAATTTGAAACTAGCAAATTCTTTTCTTTTGTTGAAAGTTTTTATTTAGTAGATCCAAATTTAGGTCCAATTTCAATAAAACAAACCAAAAACAAAACAGAAAATACAGCTTAACCCAAATTACCTAACTCGGCTTGGACTTTTTAGAAATAAAAACAGGTTCGGCCTCAAGTTTATAACTAAAAAATCTAGATAGCAAAAGAAAACCTAAAACTATCCACCGCCGATGCTAGCTGCGAAATCGCCGGTTTTGCCATACCGGCGACCCGGCAGCGGCTTCCGAGATGGCAACTTCGAGAATGTCGATGACGCGACCCACGCAAGCGACTGTTTTTGAGCAGAGAGAGAAATTGGTCGAAATGGAGCTCACAGCGGTTTGAGAATAGACGGGTAGGTTTCTGACCGGCTTGGGGACGAGTCGACTTCCCGACGGACGGCTTGACCTCACTTCCTTGCGGTGGCGATTCCTGTACTACCACCGAGAGGCGAAGCTTCACTTCCCTTCTGAAAATCGACCCAAAATCGGCCTCGAAATCCATCTACGCTTTGCACACCGACTCCCATGCGACTGAACCACGATGGATTTGGCCGAAAACCGTCGTCTCATCTCTTCTATGCCCTCGACAGTCGCCCTTGTGAACCGAGAAGAAAGGAGAGGAGTATATCTATAACGTCTTGGGATATTTATTGAGATGGGCGAATTCGCCGGCTCTGGATTTCATCGGCGAATCTGATGGTCGCGGCATACGCGATTGTTTTCGACCGAAGAAGTTGGTGGCCTCCGTACCTTCCGTCAAACTCGCTCCAACTTCTGACGAAGAGAATCCGGTAAGAGAAGAGAGGAGACAAAGAGACAGAATCTAAAACGAAACTGGCAAACTTATGTTTCCTCATACGGTTGAATGGTTGTTTTACTTTGTTGTGAACATATAAGAATGTTCATATAAACTTCTAGAGGATAGATCCACTAAGGGAAGATTATCAAAGTTGTATTTTATTAGGTGAGTATGTGAACTCATGGACAATTAATATTTATATAATAGTACCATTCAGGAGTCAATGCATGGCCTGTTTTGAAATTTTGGGAGCTTAAAATAAAATTTTAAAAAGTGAGACTAATATTTCATATATATATTTTTGGGGCCACTATATATATAAAATTTTAATTTTTGGAGCCTATATAATATGAGATCGAATTCACAAAACCGGAAGTTATAGGCGAATGTTTCATGTCATTGTGTCCAGATCCGGCCCTGAGTCAATACATGATAATTTTCATTTGGTCGAATAAAAAACTAAGCGAAGTGAACGTTAATTTTCTTTTGGTTGACAAAGAAGAAGAATGGTAACTTCGAACGTTTCTCAAGGATATATATTTATCCCAAAATAATTATTCTAAACAGTACTTTTTACACAGTCAAATAAAATACTATTTTATTTTTTTGATAAATGTCAAAATAATTGGGTATGGTAGAACTAAAGAGGAACAATTATGGGATACACAAACGTTAATAATATTATCACAATACACATACAGTACTTTGAACATTCATGAGATTAGACTCGACTTTCGGCTGCAATACGACAACGAAAAGACTTGTTACTTTTTGCCGACCACTGTGTATAAATAAAAATATTGATTTCGTTATTTTTTCTCTAAAAAATTTCTTCTATGCTTTTCTGTTTATCATCAGCAAGTTTATATTAAAATCGAATAATTTGCAACTAAAACACAACATAACCTGCATATCCGGGTTAACAAAACTCAAAATCTCATAACACTCCAAAACAATCAAGATAATAGAATTCTAACATAAAATATATTAATTAACAGTTCAAAAAAAAAACGACAATCAACACCATCACTTTTCTTTAACTTTTGGTCAAAAATAATGATAATTGTGGGTATTATGTCGCTTTTAAATCCATCACTAATCCATTGTTTTTTCTTCAGTGAATTTATCGACTGAAAAGCAATATATATATTTATAAAAAATAAACAAATTTTTAAATATAAAATTTTAAACCAGTATTTTTTAAATCCGTCGGTAAATTCATTAACAGAAAAGCAACACATTTATTTTTATATTTAAAAACCTGAAAAATATCTGTTGTGGGGACGAGTTATTGGAGTTCATTAACTATTCTATTTCTCGTATCCAGTTTTTCATCCGACCTTGCAACTCTTGGTTCTATCGTCTAACCCCTCAAACCTCGTCCTGCATATGGATGTTTTCAGCCTGAACCCCGATGACTATGTTCTGCAGCTTGGAGATCTCCTGGTCTTTCTCTCATTATGTGTTAGCGTACAATACAGACTTGCCAATCTACTGTATGTTGACCATCCATATAACATACTATATGTTGAGAAATCGCTAATAATACACAAAAACGCACACATTTGAAGATTTTGATGCAACGATACATCATACACCTCTTCTCCATACCTCTATAACTTCAACTTATGTATCCATGGCTGGAGAAGCACATCAAAAGCTCACTTTGAATGATGTGGGCTAGGAACTAGAACTGAGAGAAACCAAAACTCTCATGCCATGCACTTAAATGGTGGCAAATTTTACGGTGTTATAATGATAGGCCATAGAGAATATTGCTACTCGTGCTTTCCAAAAGGGCTAAATCCATCAGCACATAGTCCAAGGTAGAAATTTTGTTTTTCATACGTAAAAATCCATATATGTAGTATGAAAATGTCGTCATGCCACTACATCTATAGGACGCGTAACATTCTCCCCATCAAATCTATGCTCAACATGCCATCTCATTGTTGATGTTGTACGCTTATATTGATACATCCTCTGCAATTTATTTATGAACGGTAAATATCACATCCACTTGCAAGACACTTAAACTCTACCACATGTATTCTTATACCGTGGTTTCCGAAAATAACAACAAGTCGTCCGGTTCTCATCCCTCCTCTAGTATATCATACAATTATATGCAAACATCTATAATTTGATACAGTAAACCAAACCCTCAAACAATCTTCTGTATTTCATAGTTTGAAGCCAGAGAAGTGTTATCCTCAGACAATATATTCTTCACAAAATTGGCTATCGCATCGGTGCATTCTTCAACCAAATTAGAGTTACTTTTTTTGTCATCAATCTACTTGCAGATGACAAAGGAGACTGATCACCATCTCTACAACCTTTATATAACGGTGTTTTGGTCGTGTCTAACATACCAAAAAAGCGTCGTGCTTCTAAATTAGGTTCATTGACCCTTAATTCTCCATGATCATTAGACCTGTATACAACTCCCACATTTTTCCTATGTATATCATTGACTATTTGAATAGTTCTTACCTCAAATTTTACTTGCACTATACATTTTTCTATCCTATCGACAACATATGATTCACTACTACTAGCAATGTGCGGTTCACTAGACTAGCTACCAACTCACGTTGTACTCCATGTAGATACCAAATTTTGTATCCATGCATAAATCCATTCAGATACAAGTGATTCCATGATATATACATCCTACTGTTACAAGGCTTTTGACTTACATGATGTTTGTGCTTCCGGTTGTTTACATGCCAAATTCATGAACTCGACCATACCGTTAGCATATTCATCAACTAGCTCATTCGTTTCTGGATCCATCCTTACTTTAGTATCCATCCATGATAAATAAAAATTTAATAGAAGATATGATTTTAGACTATATATTTGTATAATATGAGATAGAGGATGCATTATCGTATAAAGAAAAAAAACCAACAAAAAGCTAACTGAATAACCTGTTAGTTTCTAAAACAATTATAAAAAAGCATATAAACAACTATTTAAACAAAGAAAAAGATGGATTGTCGATGGAAAAATTCGTTGATAACTTTGCGTCGATTTTTCATCGCAAAATAATCTTGTCGCTATTTTGTAGATAAAATATGATATATTTTTTTGTAGGTAAAAAAGTGACGGATTTTAGCTTCGATCTTTTTTGAAAAAATTTATCTCTATTCTATTGCTTTTTTTCGTTGAATTAATATGATATTTTTCTGTCATTTTTTTTTTCCTTTTTTTCTTGCAATGTTAAAAAATTACAAAAGTTTCTTATTAAAAAATTAAAGAAAAAGCTAAAAACAAACCTGACCATCGTGACAAAGAAATTAATTGTTAGAAATCGTGCTAATTTATAATGTTTTGTAAATTATATTCTAAGATTTTAATTGCTCTGATTCATGCAAATACTAGAATTAAATGTTAGAATTTGTACTAATTTATAAATTTCAGTAAATTATATCCTACGATTTTAATTGCTATGATCCATACAAATATTTGTTAAATCTAGAACACATAGTTTGGATATACTTAATAATCTACAACAATTTTTTTTTTTGATATATTCACATGATTAAGATTTTAAGATTGTATACTATTACAGCCCTGTTCGTTTGCCAGTCGCTAGCGGCAGCGATTAAAATTGTGTTCATTTGTCAGTCGCTGGACCAGCGACTAATCGCTGCGACTAGCGATTAAAAATTTTAGCCGCTAAATTTTTTAGCGTTTCAAAATAGATTCAGCGACTGCTAATCGCTGCCGCTAGCGACTGACAAACGAACATAACCAGCAACTGATAAGAGATGCAGCTAATCGCTGCCGCTACTCGCTGCCACTAACGACTGACAAACGGTCAGTCGAACAAAGCCTACCTCAAAAATCTAATCCCAAACTCTTCTTATGAACAATTTGTCCCCGCTTCTAATTAGGGCTCACCATTTTTTATCTCGTCTCCAAAGGTCTGCATATTACTTATTTACATGGTCGATATGTTTAATGGGCCAAGCCCAATAAGAAAACCAAATCACGTTGGAGTGAATAATATTAAAGTTCATGAATTCATATCTTTATCATATGAACATTAAAATATCTTATTTATTTTAGTTCAATTATACAAAAAATATAATTGGTCTTCAGCTAACACTTAATATTATATGATTTTCAAATTTGGACACTAAAACTTTATTAAAACAAATAAAAATAATTTTATAACATTTCCAACAATCTTATATTTGTATTGAAATCATATAATCTTTTATTGTCTTTTATATCTCGATCATGACAAAAAGTTGTGTCATCCTTGTTAAAATAGAACACATCTACTGAATTCTGATTTATAGTAATGAGACGCTCGATTAACATTCACATTAATTGAGTGTGGTCTCACATATTCAGTATAAATTTTCGATAGGTATAAGTTATTTATAACTCTTAGTATTGAAGGGATAAATCACATCTTGTTTCATCTTTGCGCCTTACACACTTTCTAGTACACCTAGTCAATGTTTCTACAATTATATTTTACAGTTGACGTTTGTTAAAGTAAAAGATGCACCAATCTAAATGTAAGAAAACATGGCAAACTCATTTCAAAGGAGTATTTTATAGTTAACATGAGAAACATAGCAAAATCTATGTTTATATGAAGACGAATTCACAAAAGCATCTCTTAGTCCATATAAGGGCATCTCCATTGGTAGTCTCTCATAGGGTATCTCACAATTAAAAAATTAAAAAATAATCAAAAGAGGAGAGAGAAATGGAGAAGAGTTTCTCAAATGAGAGATCATGAGAACTTCATGAGAAACTTTTCTATGTTGTGTCAATATATCATTGGCCAATATTTTTTATTCACATTTTATTAACAAAATAAATAAAATCATAAAATAAATATTAGTATTATATTAGTGAGATACCCAATATGAGTATCTCATGGATGAGGATGCTCTAACTTTTCTTCGTCTATAAGTATTATACTGAACAACAAACTATCTGTTTTACACTTCATTGTAAAACTCCTTGAATGCTTTCAATGAATCAATCTCTCTATGTTTATCATAACATAACCAAACTTACTAAAATTATGATGATATCATAATAAAGTAATTAATTTCTTTGGTTTTCAAACTCATTTCTTTTTATAGGTCATATGTATATGATCCAACAATTTAGTGGCTTGTTCAAAAGAATGTAACGTATATCACTATAGAGCTCCAAAATGCATTTCTAATTTATATGATCCAAAATATAATATCACAACTCTTAGATTCAAATATTATAGACAAACGCTGATTAACATATACATCCCATTATGTGCTATACATAAAATATTTTTATCACAATAAAATAAAATCTTTCTTTTATTAAATTAAAATTATTTCAAATTTACTTTTAAATATGAATAAATAATAGTTAAATCCTAAAATTATGTCTAAAACTAAAGATAGATAAAATATTCTTACATTCAGTTCAACTACTCTTACTTCTAATATTCCCTGATTTTACTTTTGTTGGGAGGTACATAATTTCATAAATATGAGCTATAACTAGTATCTAATACCCAAAAATTAGATTTAAAATCAATAACATTTTATAATTAGAGGAAGAGATTCAAAACTCTTCTTTTTCTACTTTTCTAAGTATTTATTGCAGTTTCTCTTCTAATACTCATAATTATTACAATAATAGCATTTGTCATCACAAAAGATATTGGGTTTAGACTTTTGAAAAGGCTCAGACTGTTCATAATTCTTAATCTCGCTTCTCTAGCCATATCCTTTGTTTTCACCATGTTTTTTAAAACCTCTTATCCTTTTGCACCATCGAGACATTAATTTTTTCCTTCTTGATGTTCGGTTTCGCAGTTTTTAGTATGCCATAAAACCAGTCAAAGTCTGTTAAGATGTTCATGTTATAGTTCATAACAAATTGATCATAAATTCGTTGTAATGATTGAAAATTAAGGCTAAAAGCCAACTCTTTGGCTAATAGCACAATCCAATGTGCTAGTGATGAAGACATCAACCCAAGACAAGGACCAACACTAGTCACACAAGTCAAGGAGGATCTAGTGACACAATCAGAGACTAGGAGACTAAGAGAAGGTTTCAAAAATATAATACAATTACTCATAGAAACATGGAACTAGAGACACCTTTCGAGACATTCCAGAAATGAACAATACTCAAAACAACTCGAATGACTCAATGGAGAACTAATAAAGGAATTGACCTTTTGACCTTCAATGAGGCTCAACCTCAACTCAATTTATTGACAAAAAATGAATCTCAAGCCAAACATAATCACTCAAAAAATGTTTTAGCTGGAAAAATACTCCTTAAAAATACTTGGCCGCTAGCGATCAAACTAGGCCAAAAGAATATTCTAAATCTGACCACCTGATAAAGCTTGAAGATCTCACTCATTTAGATCTCAAGGGACTACAAGAATAAGAATTCACCACATCATTCAAGTTGGGCGCATCAGAAATATCATTGATCACCTTTTCTCTTAAACCACACATATGGAGCCAAAATCAAGTATTTTTTAGTTTACAAAATGTGTGCAGTTAATTCTAAATTTTTCTATGGAATATAAGGCTCTAAATTACCAAATTTCAAGCCCAATAAAATATCCAAAAATTTAATTCTTTTTTTCGTTTATATTTGCAAACTTTCAACGTTTTGTTTTTAAACGCCTCGTAGCTTTTATTTTACAGTCTTATGTTCTTTGATGACCTAAAAGATCTAACTTGAAGAACCATTATTTAAGGTTCCTCTTGAAGCCTTTTAAACCTTAGATCTTTTTTACGTTTCATTTTCTTCTCCAAGTGGTGCTTGTTAAAAGTTATTAGCGTATGTCCTTTGTGTGTGAAATTCACCTTAGGCTTAGAACCCTTGCAGTCTTAGAAATCCTCTCATAGTTTATGTGGTTCCATAGATCACGTATTTCTTCTAATCTCACAACGGAGACATTATAGCCAGTTTGTTTGGTTCTATATCGTTCACCTTCATCCACTGAACCATCACGAGAGAGTGTGAAAGCCAACGTATTTGTTATCATCCCTCCGTAACTATAAGCCTCCACAAAGTCTTTATTCATCTGGTATCAAAACCAAAGGTTTGTACCTTCAGTTTTGATCCCTTTATCCATTACATTTTTAGTTTTTTGCAGTTTGTTTGTGTTTATATAAAGTATATAAAAATTGATTTAGGTTGATTTTAGTCTACGTTTGAGTTTTTCATTTATCTTCTTTGTTGTTGAATCAACTTAGAATGATATGATATGTTATGAGTTGTTATGACTGGTCGTGTTCTATTTTGTGGTACTTTTGATTTATTTGTTAGTGTTTAAGTAAAAAGGGACAAACTAGCTAATGAAGATGGAGTTCCCCAAGATGCTCTCCAATAAATGCAAACTAACATAAGAGAAAAGATAAGAAATATCACTCAACAAGTAGGGAAAATGAGACAGAAGTTTAGAGATCACATTGGGTGTATAGGGAAACCTATAGAATAGGGTTTCAACTTGTATTCATCTTAGGACTTTACAATGTTATATACAGAGATTGTATTTTACATAAGGAAAATATAATAGAAAATCAATGCTATAAAACATCACACGATCACATGAATTAGAATATTGACTTTCCTTAACACTCCCCCTCAAGATGGAGGTCTTGGTCGAACTCCAATCTTGTTTGTCATCAGTTGGAACAATGGTCTTGGTAAAGGCTTTGTTAGAGTATCTGCTAGTTGGTCTTTCGTGGATACATGTGCAACACGTAGAAACCCACTCTGAACTTGGTCAAGAATATAGTGATAGTCCAATGCGATATGTTTCATCCGTGAATGAAAGACCGGATTAGAGCACAAAGCAGTAGCTCCAACATTATCGCAATAAATAACTGGTTTTTGCGGTAGTTTAAGCCCAAGTTCGGTTAAGAGTGAAACTAACCATGTAAGTTCAGATGCAGTGTTAGCAACAGACATGTATTCCGCTTCCGTTGATGAACGCGCGATGCCTTTCTGTTTCTTGGAAGTCCAGGAAATCGGATGAGAGCCAAGGTAAATGAGATAGGCATTGGTTGAGACATAATCTTCAGTATCGCCTGCCCAGTCTGCGTCTGAGTAGGCATGTAGCTGAACCTGATTGTTGATGGAGAAGAATAAACCATGAGTCATTGTGCCTGCCAAATATCGCAAGACTCGCTTTGCTGCTTGAAGATGATCTGTAGTTGGTTGATGCATAAACTGGGACAAGCGATTAACAGCATACGCGATGTCTGGTCTTGTAAAGGCAAGGTATTGTAAGCTACCAATCAGGTTCCTATACTCATACGGATCAGACAGCGAAGTTCCAGACATTAATTTAAGTTTTGGGGAAGATGCCATTGGTGTAGTAACTGCTTTAGCATCCAGCATATTAGTTCTTGTAAGTAAGTCTTTTATATATTTCCTCTGCATTAAGTGTAGGCCCTTGGATGTTCTGGTGGCTTCAACCCCAAGAAAATAGTGTAAATCTCCCAAA
>OVBE01001476.1:0-36456 GCA_900406425.1 Iberis pinnata
TCTTCTTCTTCTTCTTCTTCTTCTTCTTCTTCTTCTTCTTCTTCTTCTTCTTCTTCGGTTTCACCTTCACCATTTCCTTGACCTTTGGAATGATAGAAAACTCTTTTCTTGATGTTTTTCAGAGATATATGCTAATTAGGTGGATCGATAACAACTCCTACAGTTTCAAGAAAGGGTCTCCCTAAAACCAAAGGTTCATCTTGGTACCAAAAGTACCAAAAGTTTCCCAATGGGTACCAAGATGAACTTTTGGTTCTAGGGAGACCCTTTCTTGAAACTGTAGGAGCTGTTGTTGATCTACCTAATCAGTGTATATCTCAGAAAAACATCAAGAAAAGAGTTTTCTATCCAGTGGTTCCTCCAAAGGGGATATCCAAGATAACTATGGTGAAAGAAGAGGAGATCGAGAATGAATATCATATTGAATATGATCTTAAGTGTGTAGTTTCTGAAGTCTTTCACAAAGAACCTTAATCCCAGAAAGGAGTGTCATTCCAAAGGTCAAGGAAACGGTGAAGGTGAAACCAAAGAAGACAAAGAGCGACTCTCAAGTGATTTTGATTCCTCAAGCAATAGTTGGGGGTGAAATTGAGTATAAGGTGAAAATCAATGGTTTTTTCCAAAACCCTTCTCAAAGCTTAGAGAATTATTCCCCTCGGAGTTTAAGGAAAAAGGATCAATAATACAAAGGATATGATGAGTAAGGTTCTGAATCTGAAGGTGTCTGAGTTTGGAGCTTGTTATGGAGCATCTCTTGATGTTGATTCAATCCCAGCTTAGAGGTAAGTACCGTCAAGCTCAGTGAAGTTAAACAAGTGCTGAGTGGGAGGCAACCCACTATTGGTGTTTTAGATTAGTTTTCAAATTTTGAGCCAGTTTTGTTTTTAGTCCTAATCTATTTATTTTTAGTTTTGAGTTCTATGTGATTTAGGATATTGCTGGTGAAGGATCTTCAAGACACTTCGGGTTATCTCTTATCTATTTTCGTTCCTTATCATCTTACTTGCATTATTGGTTATCTTAATGGTTTCTCTCTTGATTCTTGATAATGTCTATTAGTATTGCTAAGATCATTACTCACCATTAACCACTTTACTTGATATTTTGATTTGGATTGATTTTAGAACTATCATTTCGTTGGATTATTCTCATTAAGTAATTCTTGATTCTTGCTAATTATAATTGGTATTGATTGATCATTGCTCTTTGCTTACCAACTTGATGATGTGATACTGGATTGATTGATTAGAACTGTTTTCAAATAGTTCATCTCACACATAATTCTTTCTAATTGTTAATTAGTATTACTCGATCATTATGCTTTTAATGGTTTCTCTTACAAGTTCTTGTTAGCTTTTGAGTTAGCATTGCTCAATAATTGTACAATCATTCTGTTATGTGCTTCAATTCTAAAGAATACTAACACTTCCCTTGAGTGTTTGTTTGTTTTGCAGAGATAGCAGTTACAAGCAACAACCAGATCGTGTGAGATAGCAAGTTTGGAGCGGATTTCAGATTGAGGACACTTCACCATTAGTACCTTCCTTTCTCTTGAACTCATATAGTATAATATTTAGCTTCATCTATTGCAGACTTCTCCATTGATTCTGGTTACTCTTATTCCTTATCTTGGGTTTAGTTTCACACCGGGACGGTGTGAAGTAAGTCTGGGGGAGGGTATAATGATACTAACTATGTTTTGATGTTTTGTATTTTGGTGAAAAAATTTCAATTTTTTTTTGTTTTTGATTTAGTTGAGTCTTATAGAGTCGAAGGAATTATGACCAGAATATGTGATGATTATTAGCCTAGTGTGAGTTCAGTTTCATTCTATATTTGATTATTGACTTATATAAATAACCAGACTTAGGATTGGAACCCCATGCCTTTGAAAGTTATAATCTTTTGGATTTCTGATGATTTGGTGCTAGCTCAATTGTGTTATGACTTAATTTGATCTTAACTTCTCTTACTTATGGTGTTGGTATACTATGAAAGCTAGGTATCTTGCTCTTCAGTATTATGTAATACCGATAAGTTCTTTCAGTATGATCGTGGTTCTTTCTCTTTCTCCCTTCAGAAAAAATAAAAAACGGTACAGAAAAATGATTGAAAGTGAGATCTAGAAATTCATAGTCAATCCCAGAAAAACCGGCTTCTAAAAAAAAGAATGAGAAGCGCAGAAATGCGAAGAAATAATTAAAAAAGAAGAAGAGTAGTAAGAAAAGAAAAAGAAAAACCGAAAGTCTATTGATGCGCTTTTTGGTATGGGCATTTCGATAGAAGGGATACCCAAGTGCGCTGATCGATACCCCATAAGTAAGAACGCTCCATTTTACACTTGAATGAATTTAATGAGCTGGTTGAAATGATTTGATAGTTTGATTGATTCGAGATTCAGAGTAGAATGTATATTATTGGTTATGTGGTGGTAAACAGTCCATTTGCAGTAGTTGTCTAGGATTAATGTTTTTAGTTTATGACATCTCAATTTGAGGTTTCTGAGATTTTGTGAGTTCATGTGTTGTCCTTTTCAAACCTCTTCTCTAGATTTAATCTTGCTTTACTTGAGGACAAGCAAAGATCTTAGTTTATGGGAGTTGATATTAGTCGGTTTTTAATGCATAATATTAGACATTTATGTCTGCTATTCTATATTATTCCGAGCGTTTTCCTTGCAAATTGGTATATTTTCAGGTTTCTAAGTGTTCGGGTCGTTTTGGAGCAAAATATGCATTTCAGAGCAAATCAGAAGAATTCGCTAAGTTGCAGACCGGAGAGATCAATCGAGCACATCAGTTTGCAACTTTGCGAATTCTTCTGATTTGCTCTGAAATGCATCTTTTGCTCCAAAACGAGCCAAACACTTAGAAACCCGAAAATATACCAATTTGCAAAGAAAACCGAGTAATATCATAGAGTTATCAGCATATGGTCTTAAGGTCCATACTTGTATTGCTCTAGGTGGTCCATAAGTCTCTTCAATTTCTCCGGCTGAACAGGTGCTAGAGGATTATATATTTTTTGTAGAAGGTTTCATATACTTAGTCATGCACGTCGTCCCATTTGGCCTAATGTGAAGAAAATCTTGTGTTTCAGGAGCACATTTGGAGATATGTGACCCCTTAGAAGATAATTGAACCATTTCCTCCTTAATAAGATAAGATTTTATTCTTTTCAACCTCAATGTTTTCTCTTCATCCTCATCAGAGTCCGGCAACAGTTTGTTCTTTTCATCCCGAAATTTCTTGCCGCAAGCATTATTTCCTCTGTCACTTTCGTATTCTTCGTATTTAATATGATTCTTGGAGCTACAGGGGTCTCATGCTTTGTCCCCTCCTTCTCTTCCTTTAACGGAGCCACCTTCGGTTTCTTTAACTCAACCTATTTCTGCCTTTTCTTAGCTGCCTCTTTCTTCTTTTTTTCAACCGCTTCTTTCTTCTTGGCAACGACTTCTTTCCTCTTAGCATCGACCTCTTTCTTTTTTAACTCAGCCTCGTCCATCTTTTGATCAGCGACCTCCTTCTTTGTTAACTCAGCTTCTTCGTTATTCTTAGCTTCTTTCTGATTTTTGCTATGCCTCATGACGGTCCCATAGCAGGAGAAACACCAATGAAATCAACGGTCTCATCAACATCATTTTCCTTGGCAACTTTATCTTCCGAATTCAGTTTAGCCCTCAAAATATCGGTTGTTGTCTCACCAAGCTCCACGACCTCATTATGTTTCTCTTCCAAACCTTTTGTATGGGTCTTAGCTGTGGGTGGACTATTAACAGACTATTGTTGTAGATTTTTCGGTGGAGAGGGGAATGTTATAGATATGGGGTTGGAGTTGTGAGAGATGATCATTGTTTCTAGCACTTTCACGTTTCTACAGTTCTTTCAAACGCTCATCGACTGTATCTCTAATTACTTGAGGAATAATCTTCTGAAACATCTCAAATGTACTAGCTATTTGCCGAAAATTATTAACTATGTCCTGTAGAGCACCCCCACTTTCCACCTTTGTAATGGTGTTTCATTATGTTTTATCCTTCTCTTTCCCTACATCAACAAATTTCTTCTACTTCTTATCTTTCTTCTGCTTCTTTGTTGGTAGCTCAGCCTCAGCCGAAACTTCAGCCTTCCTTTTTTTGTAGTTCTCATTCCTCTGCACATCCCAAAAACCACTAACATAGTGGTTTGGTGTATGTCTGTTATCAAGTTCACAAGTTTTGGGTCATCTTCTTCATCCAGCCACTGAGGAAACAACTTATGTAAAGAATCCTTCATGAACATATTCCTCACGCGCACCTGCACAAATTAAAACATAACCCAGCCTTCAAACAAACTTAGCCATCAAGTAAATACAAACTATCTAACTCATAACTCAGCCACGATTAAAAATAAAAACTAGATATCTCAGCTACCACACAACTAAAAACTAGGTATCAATAACTCATAACTCAGTCACCAAGAAAATAAAAACAGGATAACTCAGCCGTTAAATAGAAGATACAAAATGTCTCAACATAACACAACCACCAAACAAATAAAAAACCAGTCTGAAACATTACCTTGACATAATTTTTATCTCATTAGAGATGAAAGAATCAAAACTTGTATGTGTACGACATCCATCCCATCGAAGAAACGGAATGTCCTTGTCACTTGCCCTATTCCAAAAACGCTCTCCAAATCAAGTGGCGGATTCTTAAGACCAAACAATTAACATGTCCTTCAGGTCATCGATGGTGTATGAATTACCTTTTGGACTCAACAACTTAATAGAGTTAACAATAACTTCAAATGCAGAACGACCCCATGGATATGCCATCATAGCTTCATCGTCGAATACTCTATTTGAAATTTCAAAAGGTATCCTAGAATTAGAATGAAGAACATAAATACTCATGGCTTGCATAAATAACAGCCCAACCATTTACACTTTTCATAACTCCATTTTGACAAACTTTTAATGTTGTCCTCAATTAACCTAATTTGGGTCCCATCCCATTGGGAACATTCAATGCATCCCATAAAGCTTCGTAGTGCTCAGGTTCAGGTTCAAAACTTTCTTTTGGCAGTGGGTTTGTGTTTAACCCAATTATCTCGACAAATTCGTATAATCCAAACCTGATAGGTTGATCATGAACAATACTCTAAATCTCCTTCTTATTTACGCGAAGTTGTCGACAAATAGATAATGTACTGTCTTACCAGACCACATGATCTCGCTTTCAACTATCTTGGCAATGATTCAGACTGGTAACCGCTTTAGCTCTTGCCACACATCACTACCTATTGCTTCTCTAACTTCTGGGATGTCTCCCAATACGAAATTGTGATTAAGTGATTTGTTTTTAAGATTAGAAGCCCCTACAACGTAAAGTATTGGAGGGTAATCCCTTGTTTGATATTCAGAGGAAGACATATGATCATAAAAAGAAAAATATAAATCAAACAAAAATACAACTAACCCAGCTGCGATGGAAAACAAAATAAGCCATAACATAATTGAAACTCATCAACAATAAGATATATAACTCAATCACATTAGAATACAAAACTCAGTCGTATCAAAAATCAAACTCAGTCTTAACATTAATAAAACTCAATCCCATTATATATCAAAATCACTCGCAAAATACTTGAGAACATGACGAGGGCGAGTACTATTTCGACGAAGACGATTTCGGAGAAGACGACGAGGGCGAAAACTAGGAAAACTAAATTGTTGTTTTTTAATTTACTCTGTGTAAAATACTAGAGTGTTTAAGAATATATTTTTATTATATATAAAATAAAAATAAGACATAATATAAATGAAAAGTATGTGCAACATAATCAAACTCAATCGCAATGGAAATCAAACTCGGTCGTAACAGAAATCAAACTCATCCACAACATAAATCAAACTCATCCACAACAGAAGAAAACTCATTCGGAACGTATATCAGAATCAATCGCAACTTACTATAAATTTCGACGAGGGCGAACAATATGATTTTGACAATGACGATTTCGAAGAAGACGACGAGCGCGATAACTAGGTTACTAAACCATTTTTTCTTTAGTCAAAGTAAAATAGTAGAGTGTTTAAGAAATTTAAAACATTATATGTAAAATGTCTCAGTGACGTGGAATACAAATTTGTGACGTGGATTTTTTAATTCAAAATAACCAAATTAGGAGAAAACTAAGCAATGGAGTGAATTGTAATTTACAAGGTTTTAAAAACACTCTAGTAATTTTTGAAAGATGTATGGTATATGGTATTCTAGCAATTTTCTCAACCAAATATCATTGTGCACAAGATTACTTAGAAGGATGCAATGAGCTTAAGAGATTATTGCACCTTGGAAGTCCATATAAGATGAGAATTGTTGTAACCTCACATTCACTAACAACTCTTTGAGTCTCTGTGACAATATATGTTATTAACAGCTTCTGGACCCATCCTCGGCCCTTTTGTTACCTGTAAAATGTGAAACAAGTTACATATCAGTCTAGTTTAAGTATATTGTAATACACTATAATGTCTTACACTTGTGACTATTTTCTCTTCAGACAAGCAAATACCTCTTGTAATAATCCCATAGTTATTGTTCTGTGCTAAAGAAAACTTCAATAAGTGAGAGAAATGTACTCACAATGTTCTCTTCCTTTTGAGCTTTGTTAAGTACTTCTTTCTCCACAAGAAAAAGAGGAAATTCTTTCATAAAACTCAAATTTAAGCAACTTCTAATTTTTCACAGCTGCAACACTTGGCTGTTCCATCAATGTCATGAGGAGGACCAATGACGAACTTAAGTACGAATGAGGTGGTTCAGCTGAACCACCCAAAATTTTGAGTTATAATAATAATTATGCTAAGTTCTTTAAGGTGATCCTATGGAAATATATCTTTTGAATCGATTAGTGTTTTGGTTTCATATTTTTCTTTTGGCATTCTTTTTTAAGAAACAGATTAATAATCTGCTTTCAATTTTTTTTCCTCATGATTTCAATTATATGCATAAATTATCAACAGTGAGAATTCCTCATATAAAATTTCCATAAATAAAAAGTATTTGAATGTTAGGTATAATAAACTATATTTTGTTGGCTGTTTTTCATAAAATGTAGGCAAATAATATTTTAAGTTTTATAAAATATTTTCAAATTTGTAAAAATAAAGGATTGATTGATAAGAGTGTAACTATAAATTCGACTTCAAATTCAATTAGCATATAAAGATGGACAACTCTTAACAATATCACATTTTTTAGGCTGAGTTCTGAAAATACCACACTCCCAAATTATTTCAAAAGTATGAAATGTCAAACTTAAAAGATAAATACCCCAAAACTAAACCCTAACTCATTCAAAACTAAACCTTAAACTCTAATTGTTGAACTCAAACTCAAAACTTTAGATTATAAATTCTTAAAATTCAGTTTTCATGTTGTGATACTTTTAGAAGAAAAAAAATTTCTTCTATTTATTATTAATCTTGAACCACGTAAATTAATTCTCTTGGACCAGCACTGAGAGGGACAATATTTCTCCTTCCAGAATTCATGCTCATTGTATTTTATACCTTTTTCATTTGAGAAATCTAGGAGAATACATTATAAGTTACACTTATAAATTAAATCTTATATGTGAGGAATTCCTTAAAATACCATAAAAAAAAAAGAAGTTCAAATTCCAACACACTCTCAAAAGTTCCAAAAAACCAAAAACTCTCAAATGTTCCAAAAATACTTCAAACATAAAAAAATAAATTGTAAAGGTTTAGAATTTGAAATTCTTGGTCTAGGTTCACTAAATATAGTTTAAGATTTAATTTTAAAGGACGTAGAATTTGGTTTTGGTGTTTTAGAGTTTAAATTTGAAGTTTTAAAGATATATCAAATTTTGTGGTATTTTTAGAACAAAAATATTTTTGTGTTATTTTTGGAACAAAAACATTTTTGTGGTAGTTTTGGAACTTATGGAAGTATGTGATATTTTTTGTTATAAACCTAGTTTTTAGTGGTATTTTTGAGAATATATATATAACTCTAATAGAAGACCAAGAGATTGATTGATGATTCATTGACGTTAGCATGCACTTTAGTGACAGTAGAGAATTAAAAGAAAATTCTTCCATACCTAAATAATTAATAGATTTTTTAGAGTTTTATTTTGAAAGATATGTATTTTAAATTTTTAGGTATGGTTAAGTACAATTTTTAGACTTAAAGTATATTATAAATCCCTTTTGGTCCAATATATCATGGAAAAATGTTTAATACTAAAAAAGTAGTACAATTATAGCTAAATATTAATAGTTTCGTAATTCATGCGAAAATTATATAAAACCTATCTTTTTTTATTCCAATCAAATTTTAATTATTTCACATTCAACATATATTTATAAATAATTCTCGTAACTAAATAATTTAATTTTATTTTGACGTGAAGTTTATTTCAAAACCAATAAATAATTTATTTAAGAGAAAATTACTAAAATAGCATAGAAAATTCTTATATGACTAGAATACCATACATCTACCAAAAATTACTAGAGCCTTTTAAACCCTAGTAAATTATAATAAACATCCTTGCTTAGTTTTCTCCTAATTGAAAATATTTTTAATTAACAAATTCATGTCACTAAACTGTATTCCACATCAACTGAAACATTTTACATATAATTAACAAATTTCTTAAACACTCTAGTATTTTACTCGAACTAAAGAAAAAACGGTTTAGTGACCCTAGTTTTCGCTCTCATCATCTTCATCGAAATCGTATTCGCCCTCTTCAAAATTTCTTGTAAGTTGCGATTAATTTTGATATATGTTGCGAATGAGTTTGATTTATGTTAAGTATGAGCTTGATTTTTGATACGACTAATTTTTCTTTCTGTTGCGACTAAGTCTGATTATGTTGCGGATAAGTTTGATTTATATTGTGGTTGAGTTTGATTTCTGTTACGACCGAGTTTGATTCTTGTTGAGACTGTGTTTGATTCTGTTGCAGATGAGTCTCATTTATGATGTGGCTAACTTTGATATATATAATGGTTGGGTTATATATTATGATGTGGCTGAGTTAGTTTCTATAGCGGTTGAGTTATTTATCTTGTTGCAGTTGAGTTTTATATTACGTTATGGATGAGTTAGTTTTTCCTTGCAGCTGAGTTTTATATTATGCTTGGCTGAGTTAGTTTTCCATTGCGGCTGGGTCAATTTTATTTTTGGCTGATTTATATTTTTTCTTTTTATGATCAGATATATGTCTCTGAATATTAAACACGGGATTAGCCTCCAAGACTTTACGCTGAATTAGCTTCTAATCTTGAAAACAAAGGGATTAATCATTATTTCCTTATGTGAGACTTCCATGCCATCAGAGAAACACTAGGTAATGATGTGTGGCAAGACCTTAAGCGGTTTCCTATTGGAATGATTGCTAAGATAGCTGATAGCAATATCGTGTGGTCTAATAAGAGAGTACATTATATATTTTGTAGACAGCTTCGCGTGTGTATGAAGAATATTTGGAGTACCGTTCATGATCAACCTATCAGGTTTAGATTAAACGAATTTGGTCAGATAACTGGGTTAAGCACAAACTACTGACAATGAAAAGTTTTGAACATAAACCCGATCAATACAAGATTTCTGGGATGATTTGAATGTGCCGCATAGGATGGGACCCAAGTTACTTGAACTTAGGCCCACATTATTTATATGTCGGACATGGAGTTATGAAAAGCCAAAATGTTTAGGGCTGCTACTTCTGCAAGCCATGGGTATTTATGTTGTGCATCCTAATTCTAGGGTATTCTTTGAAAGTGCAAAAAGAGTATTTGACGATGAAGCTATGATGACATATCCGTGGGGTCGTTCTGCATGTGAAGTTCTTGTTGATTATATTAAGTTGTTGAGTCCAAAAGGTAAATCATACACCATCAATGGCCTGAAGAACGTGTTATTGGTTTGGGTGTATGAATCTGTCACTTAGTTTAGAGAGCGTTTTGGGAGAGTGTTAAGTGACAAGGAGATTCCTCTTCTTTGATCGGGTGGAAGTCGTACACGTGAACCTTTAAATTTTGTCATCTTTGATGAGATCAAATATCATGGCCAAGTAAAGTTTCAGACTGATTTTTTTATTTATTTGGCGGCTGTGTTATGTTGAGACATTTCGTATCTTCTATTAAACGGTTGGGTTATCTAGTTTTTATTTTCATAGTGGTTGAGTTTTTGATGGCTAGTTTTTATTAATTTGGTGGCTGAGTTATCTAGTTTTTATTTACTTGATGGATGGGTTTTTTTTAAATTTGAAGGATGAGTTATGAATTACTTTGTGCATGTGCGCGTGAGGAATATGGTCATGAACGAGTCTTTACAAGAGATGTTTCCTCAGTGGCCAGATGAAGCAGATGACCCAAAACTTATCAACTTGATAACAGACATACAGGCAGGCCGCTTTGTTAGAGGTTTTTTGGATGTGCAGAGCAATGAGAACAAAAAATGAACGAAGGCGGGAGTTTCGGGTGAGGCTGAGCTACCAAAAAATAAGCAAAAGAAAGATATAAAAACCAGAAGGAAGTTGTTGATGTAGAGAAGAAGAAGGAGAAGACAGAGAGATATGTTTGTACAGAGGAGGAAGGTAGTGAGGCTCTGTAGAAAATAATTACTGGTATGGAAAAAATTAACAGTAGATTTGACAGCTTTGAAGGTAGATTTGAGATGTTTGACTACGGTTAAATTTATAAGATTACGACGTCTAAAACATTGGTCAATTAGTCAAAGATGCAGTCGATGAACGTATGAAAGAAGGTGGGATAGGTGAAAGTGCTGGAAAAAATTATCACGTCTCAAAAATTATCCTATCTATAAGATTCCCCTCACCGCCGCGAAATCTACAACAAAAATCCGTTAATACTCCACATGCAGCAAAAATTCGTTGATGTTTATCCTGCTTAGGTACCAGCACGCGTGACAAAGCGCAACAAAAAATCAGAAAGAAGGTAAGAAGAAGGAAGAGGTTGAGTTAACAAAGAAGGAGGTCATTGATACTTGGAATAAAGATGTCGTTGCTGAGTAAAAAGAGGCGGCTGAGTCGAAGAAAAAGGCTGATGAAAAGAAACATAATGCGGTTGAGATAAGAAAGAAAGAGGTTGATATAAAGAAACAAAATGCGGCTGAGTTAAAGAAATAGAAAGAGGCTAAGTTAAAGAAACAGAAGGATGCAATAAAAAATGGGAGCCCTGCTCCAAGAAAGCCATCGATGCTCCAAGAAAGCCATCGATACCTCGTGAAAATGTAATCAAAATACTTGTCAAGCCGAATGAGACTATAGAGGACATGTCAATTGCAGATGTGACCAAACAAAATTTAGAACAAAATATTGCTAGATTCTGAAGAGGAAAATTTGAGGTTGGCAAGAATAAAAGCTTATCGGGAGAAAACGATTCACTTATCTCCAAATGGGTCAAGTATCTCCAAAAGCGCTCATGAGACAGAAGTTTTTTCCTTACATTGGGCCAAATGAGACAACATGAATGATGATGGGTATTGAACCTTCACCATTAATATGTGATCGTCTAGCACCTAATCAGCCGGAGAAATTGAAGAGGCTTATGGACCACCTCTAGAAATACGCGTATGGACCTTAAGACCATATGTCCATACGCGTATGGACCTTAAAACCCTAAACTCTATCGGCATTCTCTACATAAACTTAGTTGTGTTTAATTGTACAGGGACAAGTCACTTATATGTTTAGCTGGCGATGAGGGTTCATTCTTCAACGTTCTAGTCCTTGAAAGAAAGTATTGGCCAAGACTAGATTTTTGGATGGGTTATGATAGTTTACTCTTCGTTGTACATCATGTTGATGGGTATGTTAGAGTCCTCGTCCGAAGGTCCATACAAGATCCCACCCCATTCTGGTCTAAGCACATTGCGTTTGTTGATAGATGGTTCCTAAATTATATGATAATCGATTACAAGCAGTTCAAGATAAAACTAAAATCCTTGAAATTTAGTGATGCTTATCAAGATTTAGTAAAGGGCAGGTTTCCAAATGAGTTAACAACAAACTTGAAGTGGATAAAATATGTAGATCACTTGTACGTAGTACTTAATGTTGTCGTATCACGTTAATCTGCTAAAGGAGAAGATTGATGTTTACAATCCAATCATTGGACAAGTAACAACCGAATGTGAGAAGAAAGTTCTAGAAGCATTTAGACCGCTAATGCACATGATTCCATCAATGATGAATGAGTTTGTTCCACATGAAATACGACGACCTAAGTTGACACAGTTTGCGTGCCGAAGGAGGAAAGGCGACTACATTTTGCAAAACCACAAAAATCGGTGATTGTGGGGTGTATTCATCAAAGTTTGTCGAATGTCAACCGCTTGGTGTAGATTTTGATGGGATAAATGATGAAAATATTCAAGGTATATAGATGAAGATAACAACAAGCCTCTTATATAGCTCAACTATGTCGTTAAGCGAAGCCAGCTGTTATGTAGCCATATAACTCAGTTAGACCTCAAACATTAATCAAATAAATAATATAAAATGTGTTAATAAAGATCATCTTTTGAATACTAAGTGAATATTAATCAAATCTTATTCGTCCTCGTCGTCTTCTCCGGTATGTTTCGAGTGAGTTTGGTATATGTTGCGACTGAGATTTATTTATGAAAAAACTGAGTTTGATTTATGTTATGACTGAGTTTGATTTTTGTTGCGACTGAGTTTGATTATGTTGCGGGTGATTTATGTTGTGGTTGAGTTTGATTTATATTGTTGTTGGGTTATATATTATGATGTGGTTGAGTTAATTTCTATTAGCGGTTGAGTTACAATTTGAAATAAATTTGAAACAAAGTTACCGTGGGAACAATTTAAAACAAATTTATGACGAGAACATAGCATGTCCAGGGTATTCAACACACAAATCTACAATCTTCTTAGGTGACTTGTGAATGAAAGTAAGTGTTTCCATCTTCGAGAAACATGTATTGCAGAATGGCTTCAGTTTGTACTACTCGTCCCACGGGTCTCCCCATCCATGGATTAGTTGACACGGGCAGCTATCGATATCCCGACAATAGACATTGTGTATTTGAGAGACCCTTTCAAGAAAGAGTTGAGGAAATTAGTTGCTCCACGTAAATGTAGAAGATGAGTGGATCTTCCTCTTCGTAGACCGTGAGAACTGCCTAGATATATTTACGAAATCACCGTTGAAGACCATGCCGGGGAACATGATCCTTGTGAGATGATTGTAGGTGTAGAGATCCAAATCATACCCCTGTTCAACGGCGAGTTTAATCCGCGAGAGTCCTCCTTCCATGTCGTCGGTACGAAATAAATCCCTAGCCATGAAAATGAGGATAGTGGAGTGGTGATGAAAACGATTGAAATCCACACTAGATTGATACCAAAAATTTTCCATTGTGAAAAGATCAACGTTCCGGTAGAATTTCTCTCTTTGAACCACATCTCGCATGGCCACACAAACACTCTTGCATCTGAAAAGATCCCAGTATGACAAACTTACAACCTTGAGGGGAATGGTTTCAAGGATTTCCAGTGGGAAATCGAGAATATGAAACCTCATTTTTCATGATCACAAAGATGGTTGAACGAACTGACGAAGAGAACATGTATATATAAACTCTAAAGACCGCGAATGAGAAGACACGAAGATGAAGAGACACGAAGAAGAACAGGAAAAGATAAGAAGATGAAGAGTTACAAGTCTTTTTCTTGTAACCAATGTTTTTAAAACCGGACCGGCAACCGAACCGGAAAAATTTCGGATCTTGGGTTAATGTGGTCCGACCAGGTTCGATCGGGTTTGATTACTTTATTAAAAATTAGATATATATATATATATATATATATATATATATATATATATATAATTAGCAATGTAATAAAATGTTGCTAATTTAGTTATAGAAATAATAAAATAATATAGATCATAAATTAATAATAGTGAAAAATACTGTAGTTGTAACAAAATAAGTATGAAATGTTAAATTTTGGTTTTATACAACATTTTTTCACATGTTTTATACATCATATATTTACAAAAATCTAAATTTTTAACGTATTATAAATTTATACACTTACCTAATATATATCATATAAAAGCATAAAATGTTAAATTGTATTTACATTCCTTATTTTCATAGAAAACATTTTATTTAAAAAAAAAAACTTGTTGAACCGGGGTTGAACCAACCCGAGTAAACTTCTGGTTTACGGTTCAACCCGGTTCGACCCCCGGTCCGGTCCGGGTTTAAAAACACTGCTTGTAACTAAACCATACTTACCAAATTTTTATATAACTCAACTATGTCGTTAAGCGAAGTCAGCCGTTAATTAGCCATATAACTCAGCCAGACCTCAAACATTAATCAAATGAATGATATAAAATGTGTTACTAAAGATCCTCTCTTTAATATTATGTGAATATTAAACAAATGTGCTAAAAAGGATCATCTTTTCAATTCTAAGTGAATATTAATCAAATGTATGTATCCACTTTATTGAATGAGAATTGATAATGCTATTAAGATGTATGTTTTCTTACAATTACTTTAAACCTTACATGTATATATAAGCTGAGAGCCTAAGTCATATAAAGTAAATCATATACAATGTACTCTAAATAACTCATTAAGAGTCTAACTCACTTATTATATGAGAAAATTACTAGAATAGTATAGGGTTTAAGGTTAAGTTAACTTCCCTTTTTATATATCTAAGTAAACCCTAAACCATAAATCATTAACCCTAAACACACTTTAAAATTTGATAATTTAATGTTTATAATATAAAATGTGTTAATAAAGATCATCTTTTCAATCCTAAGTGAATATTAATCAAATGTATGTATTCACTTTATGATATATGTTGTCTCAGAGTTACTTTAAACTGTACATGTAGATTTAGGAATGAGAGTCTAACTCATATAAAGTAAATCATATACAATGTACTCTAAATAACTCATTAGGATTTTAACTCACTTTTTATATTTCTTAGTAAACCCTAAACCTTAAATCATTGACACAAAATGATAGGTCTAGAATTTAAATCCTAAAACTAATACTGCAGAAAACAGATCAATATAGCAAAGTATAGGGTTGCTTCCCACAGAGACCAGAAAGTACACGTTTTAGTTAAATCTCGAATCAAGCTAAAGCAGAAATAATCAAGTTTGATTATGACTGAAATCAAATCAGTAATTTAAAATGGTTGTAAACTATAGAATAAAATCGTTAGGAATCAGAGAAACCACATGTAGTCAGGATTAAAAATCAAATTATCATTCAGGGATTTTCTTTGAAAATAGTTCTCAACATGAAAGACAAATATGGAATAACCTCCTCTCATAGTAGTAAACCCTATGCTCAAATTATCAGAGACAAACTTTCGCCGTCTTTTAAATAATTGATCATGCATTACAGTTCAGATTCAATTATTCACAAGCATTCAAGACAATACTCTTGCAAGCAAGAACACTTATTCATCTAGACTAGATCAAACTTCTAAATCAAATATCTTTGCATTTATTAGTCTAATATCAATAAACTAGATGGCCAATCTAATTCATGCATTAATAACAAGTAGAGACTAAGAACCTAACAATTGTTATCCCCTAGTGATAAATCTAACAATCAAATTTGATTTCCTTGAGAAACCCTAAAACCTAACTAGTGAACTACTCAAACATTGACAAGCAATCACAAATCAATATCATTGAAGAACACATAATAGAAATATAATAGATTACTAAANTTCCAAATACAAGGTTTGAATCTCCTCTCCCTCAGTAATTCTCACAAAATAAAATAAAGCTTAGTTCTAAAAACCTAAAACATAATGTATTTATAGTTCAAAAAGTAATAATCTAAAATAAGGAAATTGGATAAGTTGAGGACTTGATTGCAATTATTGGAAAAACTTCTAATTCTTCTGGGGGGAAGTGCTTAATTGGGCACATGGTTGCCTGATCGAGCATCTCGTAAAAATGCTCGATCCTTCTTCTTTTGCCCGATCGATCTTCATCTCCAGACTTTTCCAGGGGGTTTTGCCTGATCGAGCAACTATGTTGCCCGATCGAGGAACTATGTTGCCCGATCGTGCATCCTCTTAAATCCTTTGCTCGATCGATCTCCTCCTTGTCCAATCGTACACTTTGTTCTGTAACTTCTGAAATCTTCTGAAATCTTCTGAAATGCTCTGAAATGCAACATTAAATCCCAAATGACCCGAACACCTAGAAACATGAAAATCTACCAAATATGAAAGAAAAACACTTGGAATAATGCAGAAAAGTATACATAAATGCCCACTATTATGCATTAAAACCGAGTAATATCAACTATCTCATACTTAGATCTTTGCTTGTCCTCAAGTAAAGTAAGATTCTATCTGGAGAAGAGGTTTGAAATGGACCACACATAAACTCACAAAATCTCAAAAACCATAAGCTTAGTTTCAAATCCAAAAGACACCAATCTCAAACAACTACTTTGATTTAATTTTTTACCACCACTAAACTAATAACATGTCTCCTACTCTAAATCTCAAATCAATCAAGTACCAAATCATATCAACCAGCTCTTTAAATTCACTTAACTTCAGAGACATGCATTCTCGCCTGTGGTATATCAATCAATTACTCAAGTACCTCTACTATCGAAATGCCCATACAAAATAGAGCATCAACCGACTTCCGGTCCTGATCATTTTCTCCCTTTCTCCCTTCTTTTATTTTCTTTTTCTTATCTTACTACTTTTCTTTTTTTTTTCTTCGCATTTATGCGCTTTCCTATCTTTTCTTTTCATTCTTCTTCTCTTTTTTTTCTTTTCAAGCAGACAAAAATTCGCTAGGGTTGACTACGGACTTCTAGGTCACGCTTTCAACCATTTTTCTAAACCATTTTCTGGTATTTTTTGAAGGGAGAGAGAGAAAGGACCCGTATCGTACTGAAAGAACTTGTCGGTTTTACAGAACACTGAAGAGCAAGGTACCTAATTCCCAGAGTATGTCAACACCATAAGCAAGAATAATTCAGATTTAAATTAATTCAGAAAACGAAAAACCATACCCACACTTGGTTATTTATCATCATTTATTTTGATCATGGTTCCTTCAACTCGATAGACTCAACTAAAGTAAAAATGAAAAATTGGTGAAAATTTTCTTTAAAAAGACAAAACATCAAAACGTAGTTAGTATCATTACACCCTCTCCTAGACTTACTTTAAACCATCCCAGTGTGAAAATAAATCCAAGATAAGGTAAAGAAATAACCGGAATCAATAGATTAGTCTGTAATGGATGAAAGTAGATAATAAATACTATATGAGATCAAGGGAAAAAGATATACTAAAGGTGAACTACTCCCAAATCTGTTCTGATCTCATGCCTCATCTGCTATGACTGGAAAAAGAACAAACACTCAAAAGAAGTGTTAGCAATAGTTCAACAATGACTGAGCAATGATAGTTTAAAAACTAACAGTAATCAGTTGAAGGAGAAACTATTAAAGACATTATGATCGAGCAATACTAATAAAAAATCAGCAAGAATCATATGTAAGAGGCATCATTCAGAACAGTTAACAGCAATCATTCCAGTCACAATCAATTGGTAAGTAAAGAGCAATGATCAAGCAATACTAATTATAATTAGCAAGAATCAAGAATTACTTTACGAGAAAAACCAGTCGATCATGAATCTAAAATCAACTCAAGACCAAAACATCAAGAAAGGTGGTGAATGGTGAGCAATGATCTAAGCAATACTAATTAGAATTAGCAACAATCAAGAGAGAAACCATCCAAACAACCAACAATTCAAGTGAGAATGATGAGTAATGAAAATAGAGAAGAGAAAACCCATAATGTCTTGAAGATCCTTCACCAGTTATAACCTGAATAACTTTGAACTCAAAACTAAAAATAAGTAAGTTAGAACTAAAACTGACACAAAATTGAAAAACAACTAATCTAGACTCCAAATAGTGGGTTGCCTCCCACTTAGCTCTTTGTTAAACGTCACTTAGCTTGACGGTACTTACCTCTAAGTTGGAATGGAATCAACATCCAGCGATGTTCCATAACAGGCTACAAATCCAGACATCTCCAGCTTCAGAATCTTACACATCACACCCTTTGGAACATCAATCTCTTTCTCTTTGAACTCTGTGGTGAGTAAAACTCTAAACTTCGAGAATGGTTTCCAGAACCCCTTGCTTTTCACCTTATACTCAATTGTATCCCCAACTATAGCTTGAGGGATTAAAGCCACTTGAGACTCCTTTTTTATCTGCTTCGATTCCACCTTCACCTTCTCATTAACCTTGGGATTGCCATTCCTTGTTAAGATTTGAGGCTCTTTGTGTAAGGCTTCAGCAACTACACACTTAAGATCTGGTTCCATATGAACTCCATGCTTCATCTCTTCCTCTTTCACCATAGTTAGCCTGAATATCCCTTTTGAAGGAATCGCTGGATAGAAAACCTGTTTCTTGATGTTTTTCAGAGATATGCGCCGATTGGGTAAATCAACAACAGCTCCTACGGTTGCAAGAAAGGGTCTTTCGAGAATCAAAGGTTCATGTTGATGCTCATTCATCTCCAAGATATGGAAATCAACGGGAACGAGACAATTTCCAACTTGTACTAATAGGTCCGACGTAAAACCGCTAGAAGAGACGGTAGAATCATTAGCAAGCTTAAAAATCATGTGAGATGGTTTGATACCTGATAGTCCAAACCATTCTACAATAGTCACTGACATAATTCTCACATTAGCTCGAGTATCACAGAGAGAATTTGTGAATTCCACTCTATTTATCGAACAAGGAACTAAGAATTCTTCTGGGTCTTGCAGCTTATGAAGCTTCCTAAGTGGATTTGGTGGCTTTCCAATCATCTCGCCATCCTCAAACTCTGATTTGGGCTTCGTAGGTGCTAATGGGTATAGAACTCTAGGTTTGTAAGTATTAAGAAAAAATTTCGACTCCAGGTATGTCTTCTCGATCGGGAAAGTGGTGCCCGATCGGGAAAATATCTCTGATTTCTGTCCGATTTCAGGATCGATCGGGCAAGTGATGTGCCTGATTGATCAAAAGTTCATGGACTTTTTGACTTGTTGCGCGATCGGGCCAAGGATGCCCGATCGATCTCCTCCCATGAAATCACTTTGCCCGATCGTGCAAGGGGTGATCGATCGGGAGGTTTTCTCTTAATCTTTTTCTGGCTTCTCAAAATCGGATCGTGTTCCAAATCATCAGTTCCTTTGTCCAAATTACCAACTAAAGTCCTGCAATAACATTTTGGATTATCCTCAACTTTCCCAAGAAAGACACCAGCTTGTCTTTTCACATCTTCAGAAGTCTGAGCAACTTGTATATCCAAATTCTTTACATGTGTATAGAGTGCTTCAAATTTTTGATTCAGCTCTTTCACTTCTCTTAGGGAGTGTTGTTGGCCTTCTAAAATTTTCTTGAACATAAGCTCTATGGTGTTACTCTGTTGAGGTTGAGTTGGTAGTGGTTGTTGAAATACAAGTTGAGAGGTTTGCTGAAAACCGCCTGACTTAGAGTTCTGCACAAAAGTCTTTTGTTGCTAAGGATAGTGTTGATCTTGGGGGTTTTCAACATTAGTACTTCTCCAAGACATATTGGGATGAGTCTTGTTAAATCCTTGATTATACCCTTGATTGTACACCCTTTGAACTTGAATATTGATGTAACTTACTTCCCTCTCAACTCCTTCAGAATTCTGCTATTGAACTGCAAAGCAATCAACTTCGGAATCATCTACAGCACTGACCTATTTCTGATTCTGATTCTTCAGAAGTTGAGTGATTATTCCTTTCATCTATGAGAATACTCCTTTCAGCTCTGAGAGTTCGGAGTTAGCAGCCAATACAGGAACCTTTGTTCGGCGATCAAACTCTAGGTAATGATTGCTATTGCTGGCCGCTAGATTCTCTATCAAACGATAAGCATCTAGAACAGGTTTCTGCATAAAGTCTCCATCTCTTCTGTATCTAAGGACAGCTGGTAATTCTGTTCAATTCTTCTATAGAAGGTGTTGAGGAGACTTACATCTGAGAAACCGTGATGTGGACAATCACTAAGCAGTTCTTTGAATTGCTCCCAAGATTCATAGAATGATTCCACAGAGTTTTGTGCAAAGGAAGAGATCTTGTTCCTCAAAGTGTTAGTCCTGGTAGTAGTAAATAACTTATTTATGAACTTGGCTTTGCAATCTTCCCAAGTTACAATGGATCCAGTAGGTAGAGACTTCAACCAGTGAAGTGCTCTTTCAGCTAAAGAGTGATGGAACAAACTACAGTGCATAAAATCGCTGGTTACTCCATTAAGTTTAATAGTGCTGCAGATGTCCTCAAAAACGTCAATATGATACATTGGGTGCTCATTTGGTAAACCACTGATTTGGTTGTTACAGATTATCTGAACAAGCTGAATAGTGAATTGGTATTCCCTTTGCTGAGGTTGTGGAGGTTGAGGGATTCCTATTAGCATAGAAGGCTTGAAGATTTTTGAATGAACCAACTAGAGGATTGTTATGAGCATTGAGCTAATTAACTCTCCCTGGATCTCCATACAAGACAAAGTTTCTTGCATCAGCGTTCTGAGGATCGGGATTTCCCGGTGGAGCTTGGTTGTTATCATCTCTTTGTTGGCCGTGTGGCACTTGATTGCCGTTACCATGACCTTGCGGTTGGTTGATCAATTGGTTGAGTCCAACAGCAGGTGGATCATTTTGACCTTGGGGTATGACCGGAATGATTGGATCAACATTGTCAGCCATTGAACTAGATGAGCTTGCGTCTTTCTTTGCTTTCCGGTTTGAGCGTTATATCCGTGCAAGTTACGAGTTATTGAGGCTTAGCAATTCAGAGGACTTGTCAGATCTTGTGATCATACACCTATAAAACAATAACAAGCAGAAAAGAACGAGATGAGTACTGAAAAAGAAAACCTTAAACTAAACTCTTGAATAAACTAAAGAGGCACTATTGGTTCCCGGCAATGGCGCCAAAATTCTGATAAGTCTAGAATTTTAATTCTAAAACTAATACTGCAGAGAAAAGATCAATGTAGCAAAGTATAGGGTTGAATCCCACAGAGACCAGAAAGTACACGTTTTAGTTAAATCCCGAATCAAGCCAAAGCATAAATAATCAAGTTTGGTTCTGACCAAAATCAAAACAGTAATCTAAAACGGTTGTAAACTATAGAATAAAAGCATCAGGAATCAGAGAAACCACAAGTAGTCAGGATTAAAAATCAAATTATCATTCAGGTATTTGCTTTGAAAATAGTTCTCAACATGAAAGAAAAGGATGGAATAATCTCCTCTCAGAGTATTAAAACCTATGCTCAAATTATCAAAGACAAACTCTCACCATCTTTTATATAATTGATCATGCAGTATAGTTCAGAATCAATTGTTTACAACAAAACAATACTCTCGCAAGCAAGAACACTTATTCATCTAGACTAGATCCAACTTCTAAACCAAATCTCTTTGCATTTATTAGTCTATTATCAATAAACTAGATGGCCAATCTAATTCATGCATTAATAACAAGTATAGACTAAGAAGCTTATAATTGTTATCCCCTAATGATAAATCTAACAATCAAACTTGATTTTCCTGGGAAACTATAAAACCTAACTAGTGAACTACTCAAACATTAACAAGCAATCACAAATCAATATCATTGAACAACACATAATAGAAATAGAATAGATTATTAAAAAAGGTCCAGAAATATTCTCCAAATACAAAGTTCGAATCTCTCCTCCCTCAGTAATTCTCTCAAAATAAAATAAAGCTTAGTTCTAAAAACCTCAAACATAATGTATTTATAGTTCAAAAAGTAAAATAATCTAAAATAAAGAAATTGGATAAGTTGAGGACTTGATTGCAATTTTTGGAAAACTTCTAATTCTTCTGGGGGAAGTGCTCGATCGGGCACATGGTTGTCCGATCGAATATCTCGTAAAATTGCCTGATCATTCTTCTTTTTCCCGATCGATCATCATCTCCGAACTTTTCCAAGGGGTTTTTCCTGATCGAGCAACTATGTTGCCCGATCGTGCATCCTCTTAAAACCTTTGCTCAATCGATCTCCTCCTTGCCCAATCGTGCACTTTGTTCTGTAACTCTTGAAATCTTCTAAAACGCTCTGAAATGCAACATTGAATCCCAAATGACCCGAACACCTAGAAACCATAAAATCTACCAAATATGCCCACTATTATGCATTAAAACCGAGTAATATCACAACACAATAAACCCTAAACACTAAATATTTAAATAATCTTAACTCATATGTGAAGAAGAATAAATCAATCGTCAAGTGTAACTTACTTGTGGCATTTCTGTTTTTTTAGGCGGGAATTTTTTATATATATATATATATTTTGTTTTAACTCGCGACGTTTTGTCTTCTTATTCCTCTATATATATAATAACCCTCTTAGAGCATCTCCAAATGACACTTCAAAACTTCAAATTTGAATTTTTTTCTCTCCCAAAGAGACACTTCAAAACTTCAAATTTGAAGTGTCATCTTTTCTTTGCATTTTGGTCCCTACATTTATTTATTTAATACTTTTAAGTCTTGTATTAGTAATTTTAGTAACAAAATTTTTATGGTTTATTTTAAATATATACTAATTATAGATATTATATTTAGAAACATATAAATTAAAGTTACAATATTAAAATATGAGAAATATCACATACCATTAATATTTTTTTAAGGATCAAGCAAATTTAATACAAAAGAGAGCAATAAAAAGATTATATAGCACAAAAATATTAGAAATATAATAATATTACCACATACTAATTAAGAATCCCCTATATTTGCTCCACTACCTCCAAGATCATTAAAATATTGCCTGAAAAATGTTGGCGTAACCGAAGGTTGAGGTTGCTCTTGATTTCTTTTTTGTATGATTCTTACTTACTCAGATAGAATAAACTCGTGAGTATTACTATCACCGATAGACTCTATGTTTGTTAGCAATGTTTTATTATCCGCTTCCATTTCTCTTAATGCTAATTTTTTGCTTGATTTTGCAAACGTAATTGAGTTCATAATTCTTGTTCCTAGTTGTTGTACTTTCTTTTAAAAAGTCAAGGATTTTCTCATTTCATGAGACCAAAGTTTCAACAGCCGAATGATTACCTTCAAGGATCTTTCGTTTGAGTTTTGCTTTCTTCGATCCAATCTGACGTTGCGGTGAATTTGATCATGGAGATGAAGACAATCCTGGAGATTGTGATGTTGGAGAGCTAGCATGATCGCTTCCAATATTAGGCATATCTGGAATTCTTACTTTGACATTGTTGGTAAATTTTGGTATATCCTTCATCAAATTCCACACATGTTCAAATTTGAAACCCTTTTTAAATTTTGGTTCTTGCACCAATAACTTTTTTGCTTTTTCCATCTATATGTTGTTTTAAAATTTGGTTAAATATACGAGAAAAAAAATAATATAAACGGAGAAGAAAAATATATATACTTACAATATCAAATTCGGATGCACCACTTGGATGCATATTTTTCACTTGGACTATGCAACTCTTCAAATTTCTAACGGAAAAAGTTATAATAGCCATCCTACTTTGTAACAATCTCCAACTTCTAGCTTCCCAAGCCCCATTCTTTTTCATTGTAACTATTTTCTATTTTCCCCCATAACATTCCCACTGATTTATTATTGCTAACAATCGGATCTTGTGAAATTTCTAGATATACTTGACATAACAACTCATCTTCTTCTTGATTAAATGATGCACCTCTACTTTTATCCATATTTTTCTTTACAAAAGGAAATGTTTGTTAAAGTGTGATTTTTCTACATGTTGAAACCTATTATTTATACACACATCTAGTCAATAAGAAAAAAAAGACAATGGTTGGCAATGGTAGACACACGCCAATAAGAAAGAAAGACAAGGATTGACATAATAAGTACACACACTAGCCAATAAAAAAGAAATACAAGGATGTGCAAAGATACAAACACACTTCTTACCTACTGAAAAGAATTACAAGGATTGACAATAACCAAAAGGAATAAAAGCACAAGGATTGACAAAATATACACACATAACCAATAGTAAAAAAGGACAAAGATTGACAAAGATACACACATCCAACCAATAATAAGAAAGCACAAGGGTTGATATCTACTGAATGGTGTATATTAAGTTATCAAGATCTTATATGGTATATATAAAAAAAAATTATTATCTATAAATATATGCACATGAATCTTAGAAAAAAATCACAACATTTCAATCTAGTAAAAATGAATACTTCTTCTTCTTCTTCAGACTCATTTGAGTATAATGAATGGCAAAGAACAAATTGCAATCAATTTGATGGCTAACAATAACCGTCTTATTCACCAACACACTCAAGAAAATGATCACGTACGTTATCGAGGCTCTATTTCCGGTCATGCAATTATACATCATGATAGAGAAAATGCTCATTGTAATTTATTCAATAAATATTTTTTTTGATAATCCGGTATACGGTGAAAGAGATTTTCATTGTCGATTTCGCATGTCAAGAATATTATTTCTTCACCTTACTAATGTTGTTGAATAACATGACAACTACTTCAGTAAACATCGTCTCATGACTGGTAGAATGGGTTTATTAACCTTGCAAAAAGTAACCGCCAATCTTAGGATTTTGGCATACAGTATGCCCGCTGATGCCACTGAAGAATACATCAATATAGGAAAATCTACGGCTATTGAATGCATGAAGAGATTTTGTTGTGTCATTATAGAATTTTACTCATAGTGGTATCTAAGGTCACCTAATTCAGAGGACGTTGCCCGACTTCTCAATATTGGTCAGCAACGTGGATTTCCTTGAATGTTGGGTTGCTTAGATTGTATGCACTGGAAGTGGAAAATTGTCCAATATCATGGGCATGACAATTTTCGGGCCGTAGCGGAGCTCCGACAGTCATTCTTGAAGCAATTGCAGATTACGACTTGTGGATATGGCATGCTTGTTTTGGTATGCCAGAGGGAAACAACGACGTTAATGTTTTAAAGTCGTCGAATCTATTTTCAAAGCTTGCTCAAGGTACTGCTTCTCCAGCTAATTACATTATTCAGGGAAAAGAGTATACTATGGGTTATTATTTAGCTGTTGGCATTTATCCGAAATGGTCAACTATTGTTCAAACTATAAGTGATCCACAAGGTCCAAAGAAAAAATTATTTGCGGCAAGAAAATAAGCATGTCGTAAAGATGTTGAGCATACCTTTAGAGTTCTACAATCCAAGTTTGCAATTATAGCAGGATCATCACGTTATTGGAAGACATAAGTATTGCATGATATAATGACAACTTGCATTATAATGCATAACATGATCATAGATGACGAACGTGATATCAATGCACCCATACGAGATGAAAGATTAGCACCCGAGCCAACTGTAGAAATGACAATGAATTAACATGCTCGATTTCAAAAATTTCTATCTCGTAATTTGGTGATGAAAAATAAAAAAGACTCATATATCACTTCGGAATGCATTGATCGAGCATATATGGGAGCATTATGGTAATAATGCTAATTAATTATTTTGATATTTGAATCTTATTTTTGATGTTATGTTTTATAATAATTATGTAACTTATATCATAATGTAATGTCTTATTAATAAATTTTGCATGTAATAATTAAGTGATGGATGTTTTATATTAATTTATAAAATTGTATGATGTTTTTTAATTATGAACAAAAATAGAGGCAATATTGCAAAATATAAATTTTAGACACTTCAAATTTGAAGTGTTGCCTTTGGAGTAAAACACATGATACTTCAAATTTGAAGTGTCCCTTTGGAGATGCTCTTAAACTTGTGTCTGTTGTTACCATACTCTCTAGAAAACCCTAATCTATTCATATATGTTGGTTGTTCCTAATTATACTGGAAAGTTAGAGAGCAGTGTCAATATCATTCTTAGTTCTGTTGATCGGTAAAACCTCCTCGTTCTAAACCCTGGTCCCGGTATTTATCTATACGATCTTGTAAAGGCGTTCCCTCCAATTCTTGAACAATGATGGGTTCATGCGTTGCCAATTTACCTCTTGATTTTTGATCATTTTAAGAAACGATGATTTCTTATACTCCCTGTAAGCATCAAATGGGTTTCTACAATACCCCTCATCTAGGCCTAGAACTAGCCAAGAAATATTAGAGAAGTTGGCCAAGGCTTAATGGAAGGAACCATGGCTTAGAAGGATGTATAAGGCCAAAATAAGTCAAGATGACCCAAGCTAGATTAAAATGACCAAAGGAAGGATTGTTTGGAGAATTCATTATTTAATAAAATTACTATCGAAATGATAAATAAGATTGGCCAAATCAAACGAAATTTTGGCCAAGAAAGTTGAAATTTCCGAAAACTACATTTTGGTAAAATAACGGATTTAGGCCATTTATGGGATAAAATGTAGTAGAGTGATTAAGTGAGGGGATCACTTTAAAAATTTTGGCTATACTAGAATGTTAAAAATACTTACAAGAAAAATGGACCAGTGGGAAGCCAACACCACCTTATTTTATGAAGATCGTCCGGAATAGCTTGGTTCGGTAACTTGAATATTTCCGTAAAACCAAGGATGAGTTAGCGACCAACCAAATTTTTTATGTGACTTAAGAATAGTTATAAATAATCTTAATGAATTGGGGAATAAAAGGCTTACACCTCCTACTTGAAGCATCAACAAATGAAATTTTTACACTTAGCTAGTTTTGGTATCAAGGACATGATTGGACCAAATGGTGTGTTCTAAAGCTACACACGACTCTAGGAAACATGAAGGTGATTAATAGTGAGTCAAGAACGTGGTGTCAAACTTACATCAGCTCTCCAACCTTTCCTTACACCTCATGCTTCCTAGATGCTTCTAGAATGCCTTAAGTGTCACTTCCCTAAGTTGCTATTTTAGAGAGTGCTTGATGTCCAAGTTGTGTGGCGACCTCCTGGGAATATATCTGGTTCCTTTACACCTCATATTGAAGGTTGAAGCAACCTAAGTCGCCCTTAATCCTACCTTCCACCTCATGTACACATGTTGGCTATTTAAGCCATCTTTGTGTTCACTTAGCCAAGTGTCAACAAAAAGGTGTATCTTGGTGTCTTAGCCATGCCACTAATTCTTTTATTACACACCTCCTTTTTTCTAAATTCCTATATAAGGGAGAGGTATAATTCATTTTCAAACCACACCAAAACTTCACTTGAAACCTTAGTAAAGAAAAGAAGTGTTCTAAAGCTTTAGGAGCAACCTTTCAGGAGTCAAGTCCAACAAAGTCACTGTAAGTTTTGCCATGTGAAATATCACATGGTTAAGTTAATATTTAATTTATGCTTTTAATTAATATCCCATAGAGTTTTAGGTTTCGTACTTAGTCATTTTTCGCTTACCGTTATAATGCCCAATTTTTTGTAAAATTATACTTATATAGTTATTAGGTTAGATTGATTACTGGATTATCAGGCTGCTATAATCCCCAATTTATGGTAAAATTATAATTACATGGTTATTAGGTTGGATTGATTATTTAATTTATTAAGTCGTTATAATGTCCGATTTTCGGTAGAATTATACTAACAATGGTTATTAGACTTAATGGATTAGTTGACTATTAGGCCGTTGTAATGCTTGATTGATTTAATTTCTTGATTGCTTAGTTGGATTAGTATATGATTGAATTATACGTGCTAGTGATGCACATTAGGTGTCGTAGTAGTTATCGAATATGCATATGTTAGAAATACATGTTAGGTATGGTATGAATTAATGATTATGCATGAATGATTTAGTAGTAGTAATACAAGTTAGAGATGATAATGCATGATAATTATTGTGTTGATTGATGATTATACTCGAGTTTTGGAGTATGTATGTAATTATGTAATAAACACGTTAAATATAAAATATGGATGGGTGTAGGAGTGTTATGTACTCAGGGTTTAATTAGTGAGTATGGAATGTTATATACCCATAACCGTATCGAGTTACATAAGTTAGCTACACGCCGTTATTCTGTCAGTGGATTGTAGTGTGTCTATTTCCATTTTCTCGGGACGGCTAGCTACCGTCCGAGACCTGCATGACGATGCAGTGATTGTCACAGTGAGTGAGATGGTTAGGGCCTGATAGGGTTCTACCTACTCTGGCCTATGTGGTAGAGATGTGGCTAGGTACATCATCTTGGGTGAGATCAGAATCAACATAATGATGAACTATAAGTGATAACCTTAAAATATTGTAAATTATATCAAGGCAACCCCTGGTGATGGGAGAAGGGCCACACACGAAAGGTGGTAGTGCCATGATAGGTGGGTTGGACACGGTGGTGGACCGTGGTTACTTAGTGGTGGCTGTGGTTGTGTTAGTAGTGGTAGTGGTTGTGATGAGGAATGGGTGGTGATATCACGTTTATTATGTTTGCATGCATTTGATTATTACATTTGATTGTTGTGTGTTGCTTGTTATTTTGGGTTTGAGTTGAGTGCATTATAATTATATATTAATATTTAGAGACCCCGTTCTTACTGAGTAATCTTAGATTACTCATGATCTACTTTTTGTTATAGGTAACCTTAGCGGAAAACCATACAGGGTGAAAGGAACTTAGGTCAATGGTGTAGATTTGCTTGCCTTTTGTAAAATATGTAGGTTCTATATTTTGTAATGACTAGATTAGAACATTAAGCCCCAGATCAGCTACCTATGTAATATTTTAAAAATCAATAAATAAATTTTTTTCCAATGAAATTGGGTTTCATCTGATATTAGCCTAGTCCCGGCTAACACAACGCACGGTCTTAGAACGGGTTGAAAAACCTTAGGCCGAGATCGGGCGGGATGGATGTTCGTGGTTAAACGGCTTAGGTGAACGAATCTTTTCCTGAATCCTTGGTTGGCCGGCTACGATCATCTACATAACACTTCCAAACCGTATAGGTCAACTTATAATTCCTACTCCGGTTTGGGAGTGTTACAAGAGTGGTATCAGAGCATGGTTATGGTCATGCATCTGGGTGCCCTTGTTTTATCAAGTCAAAGGTGTCGCAAAAGGCAGATTAGGAAATCAATAGTTCATTTATTTAGACAGGATGGGATTAGAACTTACCCTTTTGCAATGCAGTATGCCTACAAGACAAGAGCTGGTCAAGGCAGGAGTATGGGAGATAAAGGTGTGTTATGAATTGCCAAAATCTCATTGGTTGGAATAGTACTTCAAATGATGAATGGTGGACCTTTGAAGTAATCAACTACAAAGGATCCAACAAGTTTGGAGCAATTGTTACCCTTAGATTTAAGTAAACCCAAAACTTTCATGATTTTAAAAAGTCTCGTTTCATGTAAGTGTGGGTTCTAACTCCCTCTGAGTAGATTGTGTGATTTATTGACTGGTTGTTTGCATATTTATTTTATTTAATCTCTAAGAACCCATAGAGTACATCCTACCATAGAAACCTAGGTGGATTAGATGATAGAAGAATCGTAGAATTTTATATAATATAAATATAGAAATAATAACCATAGATAGACGAACCCTAGAAATTATTAGCCTTAAGTACTCACCCAAAAGTTAAGGTGTGACCGGATATGGGCCAAAGGTTGAAGGACATAACTTAAAACATAAAGAAATGAGCTAGCCATGTGGTATTAGGAGGGAACCTTATAAAATGGCGAGGTTAAGAAAAACGGCGAACAAGGCGAAATGGTAAAAGGAAGATTTACAATAGCAATGCAATGACCAAGCCGTTCAAAGGTAGCAAGAAAATAATTGAAGTTTCTCAAGAAACTGTGGCACCATAACAAAAGTAAATGGTTATGATGGGAGTATCACATAGAGGTCAAGGACCTATGGATGGAAAGGAGACACAAAAGAAACAGAAGTAAGCATGATATGGAAATTAAGTAAGTTAGTGAAAAGAATGTATGGATACCGAAGAAGATCTGGAAAGGGAAACAAGGATCATAGTAGTGATACAAGAGAAGTATCTATTAGAATTATCAAAGCCAAGGATTGGATAACCAAGGGTAGTAACGGATTAGATAAACTGGGAAGTCAAGGGCGGACTGACCTGTAGGATCACAAGTGGAGATACAAAGAAAAACTTAGCCAAAGTGGAGTGCATACAAAATGAGTAATCATGTTAGGGATAAGGACGAACGTTTACAACAAAGAAGACTCCATATACAAACCATGAGAATTAGAGGATGAATTCTTTTAGGGGGGGGGTGAGAATGTAATACCCCTCATCTAGGTCTAGAACTAGCCAAAAAATATTAGAGAAGTTGGTCAAGGCTTAATGGAAGGAACCATGACCGAGAAAGACGTATGACCAAAAATAGTCAAGATGACCCAAGGTAGATCAAAATGACCAAAAGAAGCATTTTTTGGGTAATTCCTTATTTAAAAATCTTATTATCAAAAGGATAAATAAGATTGGCCAAATCAAAGGAAAGTTTGGCTGAGAAACTTGAAATTACCGAAAACTACATTTTTCATAAAATAATAGATTTAGACCATTTATGGGACAAAGTGTAGTAGAGTGATTAAATGAGGGGATCGATTTAGAATTATTGGTTATACTAGGATGCTAAAAATACTTTTAAGAAAAATGGACCAATGGGAAGCCAACACCACCTACTTGTATAAAATCGTTTAGAATGGCTCGGTTCGGTAACTTGAATATTTCCATACAACCAAGAATGTGTTAGCGACGAACCAAATTCTTTACGCGAATTAAGAATTTTTATACAGGAGCTTTATGAATTGGAGAATCAAAGTTTTACACTTCCTACTTGAAGCATGAACAAATGAAATTTCTACACTTAGCTAGTTCTGGTACCAAGAACATGATTGGACGAAATGGTGTGTTCTAAAGCTACACACGACTTTAGGACACCTCAAGGTGATTAAGAGTAAGTCAAGGATGTGATGTCAAACCTACAGCATCTCCCCAACCTTCCCTTGCACCTCATGCTTCCTAGACGCTTCTAGAATGCCTTAGGTGTCACTTCCCTAAGTTGTTGTTTTGGAGAGTGCTTGCTCTCCAGGTTGTGTGGCGACCTCCTGGGAATTTATATGGCTACCTTTACACCTCATGTTGAAGGTGGAAGCAGCCTGAGTCGCCCTTAATCCTCCCTTCCACCTCATGTACACATGTTGGCTATTGAAGCAATCTTTGTGTTCAATTAGCCAAGTGTCAACCAAAATGTGTATCTTGATGTCTTAGCCACGCCACTAATCCTTTTATTACACACGTCCTGCTTGTCTGAATTCCTATGTAAGGGAGAGGTCGAATCCATTTCCAAACCACACCAATACTTCACTTGAAAACCTTAGTAAAGAAAGGAAGTGTTCTAAAGCTTTAGGAGCAACCTTTCAGTAGCCAAGTCCAACCAAGTCACTATAAATTATGCCATGTGAAGTAGCACATAGTTAGGTTAATATTTAATTTATGCTTTTAATTAATATTCCATAGAATTTTATGTTTCGTACTTAGTCATTTTCCGCTTACCGTCATAATGCCCGATTTTCGGTAAAATTATATTTAAGTAGTTATTAGGTTAGATTGATTGGTGGATTATCAGGCCGTTATATTCCCCAATTTTTGGTACAATTATAATTATATGTTTATTAGGTTGGTTTGATTATTTAATTTATTAAGTCGTTATAATTCCCAACTTTTGATAGAATTATAATAACAATGGTTATTAGACTTAATGGATTAGTTGAGTATTAGTCCGTTATAATTCTTGATTGATTATTTGCTTGATTGCTTAATTGAATTAGTATATTATTGAATTAGACGTCCTAGGGATGCACATTAGGTATCGTAGTAGTTATCGTATATGCACATGTTAGAAATGCATATTAGGTATGGTATGAATTAATGATTATGAATGAATGCTTTAGTAGTAGTAATATTAGTTATAGATGATAATGTATGATAATTATTGTGTTAATTGATGATTATACTTGGGTTGTGGAATATGTATGTAATTATTTAATAAACACGTTAAATATAAAATGTGGACAGGTGTGGGAGTGTTATGTACTCAGGGTTCAGTTAGGTGTGTACGAAATGTTATATACTCATAACCGGATCGAGTGGTATAAGCTAGCTACACGTCCTGATTCGGTTAGTAGATTGTAGTGTGTCTATTTCCATAACCAGTGGTGGTAGTTGATGTCTCATCTCCATTTTCTCCGGACGGCTAGCTACCGCCTGAGACCTGTATGACGATGCATTGATTGGCACAATGAGTGAGATGGTTGAGACCTGAAAGGGTTGTACCTGCTCTGGCCTGTGTGGTAGAGATGTGTTTGGGTACATCCCCTTGGGTGAGATCAGAATCAACATAATGTCAAACTATAAGTGATAACTTAAAATATTGTAAATTGTATAAAGACAACCCCTTGTGATTGGAGAAGGGCCACACGTGAAGGGTGGCAGTGTCGTGATACGTGGGTTGGACATGGTGGTGGACCGTGGTTACTTGGTGTGTGCGGTCGTGGTGCTGTTAGTAAGTGTAGTGGTTGTGATGAGGAATGGGTGGTGATATCACGTTTATTATGTTTGCATGCATTTGATTATTGCATTTGATTATGTTTGCATGCATTTGATTATTGCATTTGATTATGTTTGCATGCATGCATTTGATTATTGCACTTAAAAAATTTTAGGATTCAAATTTACAGATAAAATAAAATTATATATAAAAATAAAGTAAAATTAAACGAATTTTGAGATTTCCCTCTTTTAGGTTAGGGTTGAATTTAGGGATTCAACTTTTCTTGCCGTAAAACGATTTTAGGATTCAAATTTACAAATAAAATAAAATTATATATAGAAATAAAGTAAAATAAAACAAATTTAAGGATTTCCCTCTTTTGGATTTAGGGTTTAATTTAGGGATTCAACCTTACTTACCGTAAAAATAAGTTGAGATTCAAATGTACAAATAAGATAAAACTATATCTAGAAATAAAGTAAAATAAAATGAATTTAGGGATTTCCCTCTTTTGAGTTTAGGTTTTAATTTAGGGATTCAACCTTACTTGTCGTAAAACAAATTTAGGATTCAAGTTTACAAATAAAATAAAATTATATCTAGAAATAAAGTAAAATATAACGAATTTAGGTATTCACCTTACTTGCCCTTAAAATGTATATGTCTTAAGGGTTAGATATATACTCTAAAAAACAAAAAGTAATATAAGTTATTTCAAATATAAAAAAATATATATATATATATACTCTTTATTTCAAACATTTGTCATTATATCTAGAAAATTGAAAACTGTTTTAATCAATTGCAATTATTACAAATTTTAATTGTATTCATAACCTAATTTAACACAGTTTTCATGCATTTTTCATATTTCATAACCAAAATCTTTTTAAAATTGAAATTAACATAGTGATTTTCGTTGACCAATAAGAAGATACTGCACGAATAAAGGACGTGCATCAATACATGCCATTAGATCTGAAACCTTTTTGTCATTCAGTCTTAAACGTCCATTTTCTCTTTACTCGAAACTTTCTTTCCATCTCACTCTTCGACTAATTTTTTGGATCCCCTTTGAAGCTCGAAGTTGAAATTTCTTCGTCCGTATCCGTCAAAGCTCGAAGTTGAAAGTTCTATTGTTATGATATGGACAAAGCATGGGTTTGGCTTCCAAGTTAGTACTACCTTCTTATGTTCAGAGTTTCAGTTCATATTACCTCTGATTTTCATAAATTTTCCAATAAAATAAATAGGGCTAGCCTCAAATATTTGGAAGACGCAATAAGTTTTGTTACTGCATCAGCGAGGAGGCTAGGAGATCTGACATAAATATTATGTCCCTGCATTCACTATCGAAACCTTTCCCATCAAGTGTTAGACAAAGTAACAGAGCATCTTGTGATAAGAGGTATGGATAAGAAGTACATGAGGAGTTCTTGTTGGAGTATTTATGGTGAAAGAAGGTCTGATATGACTGATAGTGTCCCTCAATTAGAAATTGGGGCTTATGGTTTGCTAAGGACGACGTATTTTTCTAGTGAAGACAATCAACTGCCATATGATCACATTGGAGGAAAACTTGTACATTGTGAAACTGATGAAGATTCTGAGTTTAGGAAGAAGTTGTTTGATGCTGAAAATTCATTGTATTTGACTTGTAGCAAGCATACTAAAGTTTCTGCAATCATGGCCCTGTACCGCATCAAAGTAAAGAGTGGAATGTCAGAGACTTACTTTGATTAGTTATTGACGACATTACATGACATGCTACCCAAAGTTAATGTACTGCCAAAGTCCACAGATTCGATTAAGAAGTTCTTGAAGATTTTTTGGTTTGGCTACGATATGATTCATTCATGTAAGAACGATTGTATTCTCTATCGGAAACAACATGATAAGATGGAAAACTGCCTAAGATGTAGTGCTTCAAGATGGGAAATCGACAAGCATAGTAATGAGGAAAAGAAAGGTATTCCAGCAAAGGTCCTAAGGTAACGTCCGATCAAGGATATATTCAAGAGGATGTTTAGATCAACAACAATGGTCGAGGATTTGCGTTGGCATGTCAACAATGCCACTGAAGATGGTATAAAGCGACATCATGTTGACTCATTTTCTTGGGATCAAGTGAATAATAAGTGGCCAGAATTAGCTAATGAAGCGAGAAACCTTCTACTCGGTCTTTCAACAAATGGTATGAACCCTTTCTCTATTCAGAACACAAAGTATAGTACATGGTCGATGTTGTTATTCAACTAAAACTTGCCATCAACTCTATGTATGAAGGCTGAAAAACATCATGTTGACTATGTTAATCCCTAGACCAGCAGCTCCAAGCAACAACATTGATGTTTATCTAGAACCACTAATAGAAGACTTAAAAGAATTATGGAGTGAGGGGATTCAGGTATATGACTCATTCCTGAAAGAGAAGTTTACACTAAAAGCTATTTTGTTTTGGACTATTAGCGAGTATCCGACTCTATGGACTTTGTCAGGTTGTAAATTTAATGGGAAACAAGCATGCAATGTTTGTGGGAAGGATACACCAAGTAGGTGGCTCAAATTTAGTTGCAAGTATGTGTATTTAGGCAATAGGAAGCGATTATGCCCTGGACATCATTATAGGCGCAAAAAAGGATATTTTGACAATACAATAGAGAACAAGACTGCAACTAGGATTCAAAATGGTGCAGAAATATTTGAGATACTCAAGAACTTCAAAAATTATTTAGGAAACCTTTACAAAAGCAAACTAAAAGAAAGAGAAATGTCTTGTTAGGAGATCATGTGCTTGGAGAGGAGGAGAATGACGAAACGAGTGATCAATGGAGGTGGAAGAAGCGATCAATATTCTTCGATTTACCATACTGGAAGGTATTACAAGCTATTGTGTCAATGGAGCTATTATGTTTTTCTTGATCATACTCTTATGAATGTGTTAGGATTTTCCGGTGCGTCACAACATTGATATTATGCACGTATAAAATAACATGTATGACGCATTATTGTTAATACTGATGTAGAGTGTTAAGTCAAATTATGGCCTCAAAGCTATAAAGTACTTGGAAGATATTGGAATCTGAAAAAACTTGCGAACAGAGGTACGAGGCAAGAGAATCTACTTGCCTGCAAAATCTTATTGGCTTAGTAAGGAAGAAAAAAGATATTTTGTCAAAGGTTGTCTACGTTTAGAGGCCCTAACGGCTATTGTGGTAATATCGCAAACAATATTTCAATTAACCCTCCTTTGATTGGGAGTCTTAAGTCCGATAATCATCATGTACTAATTCAAAATTTGTTAGTTGCTGCATTACAAGGGTTGCTTCCTAAAGGACCAAGAGTTGTCGTTACTCGAGTATGGAACTACTTCAACAGATTGTGTCGGTATGCTATTGACCCCGAGAAATTGATAACTTTGGAAAATGAATTTGTGGAGACAATGTGCCAACTAGAACTGTTCTTTCCTCCTTCTCTCTTTGATATCATGTTCCACATTCCTATACACCTAGAGATAGAGGCACGTTTGGGTGGGCCTGTGCACTTTCGTTGGATGTATCCATTCGAGAGGTTCGTTTTCATTTTGTTCGTTATTTAAAATGTTTATTTATGAACTTGTGTTCCCGCAACTGAGGTTAATAAGGTATTGTGTATTGTTTGATTTGTAGATACATGAAAACTCTCAAGGCATATATAAAGAATTTTGCTAGGCCAAAAGCATGTATGGCTGAAGGGTACTTAGCTGGAGAATGCATAGTGATATACTTGTATTTTAGCATATTTATAGCTTTGTTTTGCATCCATTTTAG
>OVBE01001477.1:0-36435 GCA_900406425.1 Iberis pinnata
ACCTTAATAATCTTAAAACTTTTATATATTATTTTACAATCTTTAAGCTTTTAAATCCAAATTAAATGTTTGATGACAGATTTAAAAAAATACATAACATAACATTCAGTTAGATACATAACACCAATTTTACTCTTATAACATAATATAACAAAAATAAAATGTCTAACGAATATAAATATAAAANAAATTCCATAACTTTATTAAATAATAAATTTAAGATATACAAAAAAATTAATAATTTTTTCCGCGCATCGCGCGGGTGAGTACCTAGTTTAATTTATAATAGGATTTTGATATTATTAATGTGCAATGGATATTAATCCAATAATTTAAAATTTCATAAAATACTTATTTTTATTGTGTTTGATTTGAAACTTATAACTTGCATTTTATTAGATTGATATAAAAGCGATTTGATATTATCTCTATATAATTTCGAATAAAAAAACAAGAAACTCGCTTTTTACGGAAATATAATATATAAAGATAAATTGTTATGAAAATTGGTTTTATATCTCTTAGAGTATAGTTTTTATTGTTGCATATATTTAGGAATGATTAGATCTATATAATCGTGTGTGGAAGGAAATTTAAAAGATATCGTTTCAAATCATTATTATCTTGTCGTATCTTAAGGGAATGGTTAGATAGTTTCAAATGTAAATGAAGTATTTGTAAGATTATCGTGATCTACTCAATGATTGTTATGGAAGTTTATTTTATTTTTAATTACATAAAGTTGTTATTGTTGCGTTTCTTTAGGAATGGTAAGATTTGATATGTTTTACTTTTTGTATTTTATATATATGGTACGAGAGTATTATGGTGTTAGTTATGGAATATGTAATATTTTATAGTTACAATAAGGTATTTAAATATTAGATTGGGATGTTATGTTCAATGTATATATATTTATGGTAATTTTCAACCGAAAATTGTTAGGTAACATACCTTATACTTTTAAAATACATTTATAAAGAATCATTACAATATTCTTTTAATTATATATAAATACATAAATATATATATATATATATATATATATATATATATATATATCGATTGCCTCCCAAATCGTCATTCACAATCGTTTCATATTACTCACACCAAAGAGGCCTCTACCATACAATATTATGGAGAAAACACTTTCTAAAGTGAGCAATTTAACATCTCTGAAAGTTGTTAAACCTTTCAAAGTTTTGTGGCGTCTTCAAATCAAAATCATTCATTTGTGGAGATCAAATAGAATAAGAGGTCCTCCTAAATCTATAGAAATGGTTCTGTCAAATGAAGAAGTAATTCTCGAGAATCTATATATAATTTTGATTGTTTTCAATGTTTTGGTTTAAATGTCATAACATTTACCGTGTTTATATCTAGGGATCAAAGATTTAAGCTACGGTTAAACATGAATTTGTTGCACGTTTTGAGTCAAAGTTCCGATTTGGATCATGGATATATATTGAGAATTTTAAACTTTTGGAAACTTCTAGTCAATATAGGACCACCGATCATCAATTTATGATGAATTTATCATGTCTACTATTGTTCAAGATGCAAATAATAGCATGAAAAATAACAATTTCTTTTTCAATTTTGGAAAATATGATTCAGTACATGCAGGGAGTCTAAATGATTCATTCCTTATTGGTTAATAATATCCATTGAGTATTTATTTAATATATGATTTGTACTTAATTTACGTTTTCATCAACATATATCATAGGCCAAGTGGTTAATATGGAAAGATTTGAGACTAATAATGTTTCTAATGATAAAAAAGCAAAATTGATTTCGAGATGCGGAATAAACGTAAGTTTTACCAGATTTATATCTTCACTATTAATAGAGTTTATATAATCAATTTAAAAGGTATATTTTAAACTATTAATTTTTTTCCAATGATAAATGTATATCTTGTACCTTGTGGGAAGGTTATGCAGACGAATTATTTTTAGCATCTCAAGAGAATGAAGGACAAATGCTACCTATTATTTTGCGATTTGCAAAAAACAAATGATGGAGAGGTATTTTATTTAAATCATTTTTAGGTTAATATTTATTTTATTAAATGTGTAATTTTTTTAATTAATGCAATCTTGCTTCAGATGTCTACTCCATATGCAATGCTTTTGACGCCACCAAGCTCATTATCAATCCAAAATACCCAGTTGATTTGATGTTATTCAAGAGTAAGTAATAATATATATTGAATTATTAATTGCATATATTATTGATTTATTATGAAATATCAAATTTAATTGTGATATGTATGAAAAAGGTTGTCAGAAGATGGTGTAGCTCTAACACTATTGGAGAGCAAACCAAAATATGAAAAATCGAGTTTTAAAAAGGAAGATCTAGAGAGAAAAAATACTTAAAAAGACTAACGAGGTTTTGATTTTTGGAATTATTTCCGTTATACCACTATTAAAACGAATTTTAATTATAATATTTGTTTTTTACATATGTAAGGTGAAGAAGATGTGCACAATTCTTAAGATTAATACCGATTGGGTTTGGTATTATATTGCATGCAATCCATGTAATAAAAAGGTTGAAGATGATATAGTTCGTTTTATTGAAATGAACAAAATGAAAAATAGAGAATGGAAATGTAAAGAGTGTGATAATTGGGTCACAAATGTTGGTGCAAGGTAAATCTTTGTTATTCGGTTTTACATCTTACATTGTTAGTACATTATTTATAATACTATATTTATATTAGTGTTTCCTTTTTATGTTATTTTTTATTTTTCTCGTATTTCTATGTAATGGATCAAACAAGTAAGTTTAAATGCCTATTGTTTGATTATGTTGCTGCTGAGAGCACTGGTCATTCGGCTACTTCTCTTTTGAAGAGAAGTTTTGATGAGGTAAACTCTTTTAATTTCATAATAGTGAATTTAATTTAAGTAACTTAAAATATTGTATTAGTAAAAAGTGTTATTAATTATTATAGATAGAAGATCCCAATGATTTTCCAGGAGCAATAAAGAATTTAGAGGGGAAAACATTTTATTTTGTTGTAAACATTGAGTCAGACAATGTCTATTGTGGTTACGATACTTTTAATGTATCACGTCTTCTGTCAACAAACCAATTAATCAAAGATGAAACTTCATCAGCTTCAAAAAGTCAGGATTTGTCACCTTATGATGACCAGGTTTGTAATTGGTTTTATCTCTAGGCATAAACTATTATGCATATCAATATATTATAATTATATTAATGGGTATTTAAAATTTTCCACTTTTAATAGGTAATCTTGATGATAACGAATAGCCAAAAATCAAAAGAATGATCTATACCAAGCTCTGAAACCCTAATTTAGAAAAGAAGTTTTAAGAATTTAGTCGATCAAGGAGATGAATCTTTGTCTAACAAGAAACAATGTTCGAAAGGGATAGTTCTTTTAGAAATGAAGATGGAGAAACTAGAGGATGAGAGAGAAAATGTTTATTGTGTCGAGAAGAATGATGTTGCTGAGACGAAATTAAGTTGATTTTATTTGGTTGTCGAAGATTGAAACATTTGTTACTTTGGTTTTTGTTTACATAGCATGTTTTTTGCCTATCAATTATTATTAGATTATCTTGTATATTGGGTACTTTTTAATTTGAAAAATAGGTACCTTTGTTTTTTAATTGGGAAAATAGGTACTTTTTTTTTAGAATAGGTATTTTTTGTTCATTCACATGAACCATTCATCGTTCACACAGACAATTCACCATTCACATAAATTATTCATCAATCACATAAAAAATTCATCATTCACGAGAACAATTCACATTCATCATTCACAGACAATTCATTATTCACGAAAGGAAAAAAATACATAAATATAAAGACTTCTATAAAGTACCTTTTACAAAATTATAAAACTTTTTAATACCCTATTACCTAATTTCCTCTTATTATTATGCAACAATATTTATTGGGTTTCATATTTTGATTTTTTAATCATATTTTTTACATCTTATATTATCTTAGTAAAGACTAATGGTACATAGAATAACCAAATAAATGATAATAAATTTTAAAATTAGGCATATTAGATTTGTGAAATTAATGGTACATATAATAACTAAATTAATGATAATAAATTTAAAGTTTGGCATATTATGTAAAAAAAATTAGATATTAATTATAATAAACTCAAGTGTTATATAAAATTATTATGTTTTTGCGTAAAAGTATATATTAATTATGCCAAATATCAACCAAACATATGATAATATTATGACATTTATGTTTTAATTTTAATTTAATCGCAATAATTTATATAGTAAGTAATTATTTAGAATGTAATTTTACAAGTTTTCGGTATTAAAACAATAACACATATGGAAATATCCAAACAAGATATTAACAACTTATTGTATTTTTTCTATAGATTATCAACTATATATGTTATTTATTAGATATGGTTTACGTTTTTATTAATAAATATCTTAAAGTATACACAAAACTTGGTTTCATTTTCCTTCAAACAATTCATTTCACACCACGAAAACTACTAAGTGCTTTATTGCGGGAATGTTTTCGTCTACTACTACTTTCATATGATCTAAGTACTCCAATAGTTTTAATTTTTTGTATTATAATTTTCAGGTTTCATATATGCACATAATTAAGCAATTAATTCGAAATGGTGGAAATAATCAAAACAACAACCAAGAAAATGTTTTCGATTCATCTTCTAATTCTGCTCGACAATTCGGGAACTTTCCAAAACCATTTGGCTTAAATTAATCATCCATTCATACTAATAATTCTCAAAGAGTCGTTCTTCAGAACTTTACCAACATTCAACGTCCTTCAAAGAATATAGGTGACAATGGAAAAACTAAAGCTACACCATTTTCAGGTAATTATAAAAAGACAACCTCATGTTCTCATGTTTTTCCTGGTTGTATTTTTATCATTTACAAGCTAATATCGTTTAATTTTTTACTTTGTTCTAAATGTCAAACACAAAGTGTATTTAAGCAGAAAAACCAAGAATATATTCACCTCGGTGGACCATCTATACAATCAAGTTATAATTTAGTTTCTAATACTCAAGGTAATACTCCAAAAATCTATACATACAATTAATTTATTATGAAACTAACTTATAAAGATTTTTAATAACACTTTAAATATGATGTGTGGTTAGGAGAACAAAATCATATAGGTGATTTTTGGAAGGAATGCAGTTCTGATAAAAATACACGGTCATATGATTCATTTGACGAAAGCGAACCGTTTACAAACAAGATGGAAATTGTCCAACAAGATGTTACAAGTTCGATAGGAGACAATAATTCTAAATTATCTAGGACGATCGGAAGAAAAACATATGAAGGTCGTTATAGTTATTTCTTACAAATTTTATTAATATAATATCTTCATCACTATATGAGCTTATAAATTTATATTTATGTTTTTTTTTCTTGGGCTATTTAGATCATGGAGATCCAAATTTTGAATATTCTTATTGCGGAGCAATAATGTGGTATGATGAGCGGGTGAATAAGAGACGAAATGCAAAGAAGCCTACTTTTACTATGTGTCTCTTGCAAGGAACTGTTAAGTTATTTTATTTATAAGATGCTTGACGAAGGAGATATTGTCTGGTCCAAGAGGACCAAAGAGAAGGACGAGAGTGAAGGCGCCAAATTAAGGATAGTGAGTAAACTACCTTCTGACCGAAGAGTACACAAATCTTTCCAGCTTACCTTTGCCATGGTGTGGTTGGACGGAGTGCCCGACTATAAAAAATTACTGCACATGCTCTCTAGTACCCGAATACAACGTCTTGGTAAAAGAAAGGCAGACTACTAGAAGTTGATAGTACTTACAATGACGGATTTGATGAGTTGCAAACGACCCGCATAGGAGAGCATCTTAGACGTCCATGAGTTGAAACGCATTTGTACTCGATCGATCAATGGGGAGAAATCATCAATGGTTAGACGCTTTGTTGTGAGAGGTAAACCGAGATACCGAATAGGGAGAGTGTCACGACGAAAGTCAATAGTGTCGATGGTGTGCTGGAGAGGAGGTGAAGGTGAGCCAGTGAGGAACACAGAGGACTTGTTTAAGGTTCACATGGAGACCAGAGGCTTTCCCAAAGATATCCATAACCTGAAGAATACCGTGGATCGAAGCAGGCTGGTCGTTAGTGAAGATGAGATGTTTATGACTTTCGATTATTCATAATCGTAGATCCGCTACAAAAGAAAAAGAAACATCACATGCAAAATAAAGTAAGAACATAAAAAATAGTTCTGGGGTTTATTTTTAATTCGATAGAAAAAATATATAAGATGGATCTTAACTTATTTATCGTGAATGGTTACATAAGAATTTGATATATCTCCTTATCGATAAAATTATGATCGAATCAATTTTGTCTGAAAATGACGATTTCTAGAAGATGAAAGAAAAGAGAGATGAATGCGATTTATTTTTGTTTATCTATGTCGGCGCAAATCCGAAATTAGGTTTTAGATTTTGGAAATTTCGTATGTGCCAATTGCGCTTTATTTAAAATATTTTGAATCAAAATTTTTATACAAAATTTGGCTCATATGTTTTAACCCATTATAATATGTTATAATAATAATATATTATTATAAATTATAAAACATATTATTATATAAAATCAATATAAACAACTACTATGCACACATATTAATATATAGATTTTGCGTAAAGCAATATGTATATATCTAAGAAATACAAATGTAAATTGTAAAACTTACCAAATGTTATAATTAATCTTACTATTAATTACATATACATTTTTATATAAACAAGATAAAATTTAAATCTAAAAGTAAAATACGTTATACAGTTTAACATGTTAAAAATAAAATTTATTGGGTACAAAGAAATAACAAAAAGTTAAACGATTGATTAAATAAAATTTAAAACACTTAATATATCAAAATAAAGATTTTAAAACGTAACTTAATTAAAGTTTACAAAAAATATATAAAAATTAATTTTTTGTCACGTATTGAGAAATTAATATTAAGACAATAGGATATTGGTAATAAATGATGCGTATTTGTGGGGTAAAAAAAAGATAAATGGGATGTGTGTTGTATAATATATAAATAGATCTAACGGTCAATATAGATATAAAAAGCATTAATATTCGTGCCACTTAAAAACCTCTCAAGTCTGCTGACACCCAATTGAATGGGAGAGGTCTATTTTTCAAATTATTTCAAATTTACAAACCATACACTTTTCTCCCCTCATTTTTCCTATCAATTTATCTTTTCCTCTATTTTCTCGCCAATTGCAGGAAGATAACAAAATACTAGACGAGAAAATGGAAGAGAAGAAAAGTGAAGATGAAGATAAGAAAGAAGAAGAGAAGGACAAAAAGAACGAGCCTCAAGAGATTGTGCTTAAGGTTTTTATGCATTGTGAAGGTTGTGCTAAGAAAATCCATCGATGTCTTAAAGGTTTCGAAGGTACCCTTCATCATACCAACGACTCTAGTATAAACGAATATGTGTACGAGTGGTTATAAATGTTCAGCTAAGGTGGGATAATTGAAATGTGATAGGAGTGGAGGACGTAAGCACTGATTGCAAAAGTAGTAAAGTGGTGGTAAAAGGAGAGAAGGCAGATCCATTAAAAGTGTTGCAAAGATTGCAAAGGAAGAGTCACCGTCAAGTGGAGCTTCTGTCGCCGGTTCGGGAACCTAAACCAAGTTCAGATGAACCGGAAAAGAAGGACAAACCTAAACCACAAGAGAAGAAAGAAGAGGTAAATGTACTATAGGACATTTTGGAATATTTCAAAGTAATTAATCATTATAATATTTTTGTGGGCATTGAGAAATAGGTAGTGACAGTGGTGCTGAGAGTTCACATGCATTGTGAAGCATGTGCTATGGAGATCCAAAAGAGAATCATGAGAATGAAAGGTTTGTTTTTTCCCCTCTTATTCATTTTTGTTTTATCAAGTTAAGATATTATCAATTTGGTACGATTTCTGTTGAATCTGAGTTTTAATTCTAAACTTGTGGGACTGCATTTAGTTTGGACAATATGTTTTGGACTCTTCTGTATGTCAGAAATTGATTCCATCTTTAAATTGTATTGTACTCTGTAGTAGGGCTGGGCAAAATATCCGTCATATCCGATCCGATTCGATATTTGCCTCGATCCGAATCAAAAAGTCCGGATATCCGTAGCTATTCAAAGCAAAGCAAATATTAAAATTAATTATCCGTATAAAACAAAGCAAATAGCAAATACTAAATTTCAAAAGACCGGATATCCGATCCGCTCTGTATATTACATATATACTACATACATGTTACATTATATAGATTTATATGTTTTTCACATACTCAATATATAGAAACTTAGAAGGAAAAACATAAATGGAAATGATGGGTGTAAAAGTTCATACGAACTAGTAAATACTATGGTAGAAATGATAAAATGGTTTAAATTACAGTGGAAGAAGAGATTTTCTTCGATGTCTTTTACTATTTACAAAAATGAAACAGTCGTTTTTTAATATGTGCGTCTAACTTTTGATCGTTTGTTTAATATTTTATCTAAAAGCTAGTTCATTTTAATTTTTACTACTTATTAGATAATTTTAACATAAATAAAGTATATTTGTATAGAATTTATTTATATTTTTTGGATATTTGTTGAATTGAAATGAAAAAACCGGATATCCGCAAATATCCGCAAATATCTGTAAAATTCTAGGATATCCGTAAGTCCGGATATCCNTAAAGCAAATCGCTAAATTAGATATCCGTCAATAACAAATATGAAAATTTTACGACTGATCCGCTCCGCGCCCACCCCTACTCTGTAGGCCTTTGTTTAAGAGAGCATGTGTTATAAGCAGACATTTTTGTTAAAAAAACAAACTTATTCACCAATTGTTAAGTTAATCATAGTACATCTTTTTCTTCTACGCAATTTTTTTGTTAATTTATTTATTTTGAGTATTTCAAGACTACATGAAACTAGTTGAGTTGAATCCAGTCATCATAAATCAAATACAGTACTACTTTGTTTTTTTATTTCAACCATTCCCAAGAATCCCAAAGTTTTGAAAACTAGTGTTCTTTTATTTTAATTTAGAGTTTACATAATGAGGCTTCAATATTATGTGCACTGAGTATATATGTCATCAATATGTTGTACATGTTTTTGTTTATAGAAAGTTATATCACTTAAATTTGGTACTAGTATTAATCGAAAAAAGAAAATAACATTACTTGCTAGGGGGTTGAGAAACGAACTCATTCCATAATTGTAATGGTTAAATATAGGAGTGGAGTCTGCTGAACCAGACTTCAAAGCATCACAAGTGAGCGTAAAAGGAGTTTTTACACCGGAAAATCTAGTTAAATACATTTACAAGAAAATAGGAAAGCATGCCGTGGTTGTCAAGCAAGATCCGCCACCAAAACCGCCAGAGAAAAAAAAAATGGAAAAGAAGAAGCAAGAAGTAAAGGAGGAGGCCAAAGAACCTGCGACGGTAGATAAAGTGGTGGATGTGAAGTTGAACGAATATCAATACATGCCACCAAAGTATCCCGTGGAGATGTTTTCTTATCCACCACAATTATTTAGTGACGACAATCCAAACGCTTGTACCATCATGTAACAATTCCTTTGTTTAACCGCTTCTAGGATTTTTTTTTACTTTATTTATATGTTCTAATATAAAATATACCATTTCAGTAAATTTTTCTTTCATGATCGTGGTTTTTTAATATTGTAAAATAAAAAGAAGTTATCTTTTGTGTAGAGAATTAAGGAGAATTTGACGAAGATCAAATGACCTAATAGTTGTGTCACCGTTGTTGTAGTATCGTGGCAAGACATATTGAGGCTTGGGGCATTATTTTAAATTGGGCTTTTTCATAAAACCAATAAAACTAATTTAATAAAACTTATGTTTGGAGCTGTTAATTTGAAACTAAACAACAGAAGAGTACAACATTCCATGTCCCTCAGTCCTTCATTTCGTAGTATTTTCGTATTCTCTTAAAAGATGCACAAATTACGTAGATCCTTAGTTACTTTAAACTAGATCATGATGGATTGAGAGAGTATTGAACTTTTTTTCCATAGTTCCTATAGGATGTGTACTTGATCATTTACATACTAATAATTATAACAATTCATTTGAAACCTTCTTTGATCGTTTCAAAATATAGTTCTGAAACACACTCAAATGAAATGACATATTACCCACGCCTTTATCACAACAACTTTTCCTTATCTCTTTATTTTGTTTGGATTTGTTATTGATTGTTAGCTTGATTTATTAATTCACTTTTTGATAGTTATATTTGTTGTCCCATGAGTTAGATATTGATAACTACAATATTACCGAAACCATCTGTAACAACTTTTGAAGGATGAAATTGCTTCCATGCTCATTCATTGTTGTATATACTTTTTGTTAAGTTATTATTGTTTAATCTATACTCATTCAGCCATTTATATAGTAAAGGTGAATGAGATATCAACAGTATATTGTGCTTGATAAATCCATATTTATGAATACCATTGTCCATGTACTATCATGAGATGCAAGAGACTGTACGTATGTGGCATATGATCCATGTCTATAATTATTTTTTCTAATTCTTGCTTATATATATTTCTTAATCATGTGGCTTGGTCATGCTATCTCTCCTAGAGATGTACCAATTTATTCTACCAACTCTTTCACTCTTAATGAAGCATTGGGAGTCAATGGGAGTCAATGGCCTTCTTAAGATACGTATTTCTTAGTGATATTACTTTTTTCACTCTCAAAAATGTGTCTTTTGGTGTTATTAGATTGGTTATTTTTTTATGGTTAGCTTTGCTCTTTGGATGAGAATATCCTCAAGGTCAATAATGTATCTCTTTGAAGATTCCTGTAATATTGGTTTCAATTCTTGGTAGTTTCTAATTGTTTTACTTACTGTATTTATGTCAAGGATGAGTGGTGGAAGCATTTGGAAAAACAACACATGCTCTTCGTGTTATTGCAGAAGCACATAAACAAAAAGGTGATTACATGTTACTCTTCGGCTATGTTCTTACAAAACATGTGAGTATTTTAAACAAAAATTCTTTGTATACATGAACCTGTGTCTTTGTAGATGCTGAGCATGCTCTTAATTTGTCACTTGATTTTCGTATCAAGCTTAGCAAGAGACTTGCAGTGCTGGTTCAACAGAAATTTATAATCTATCCTTGTACATCTTTTTGGAATGATATAAAACATAAGATGACAAAAAAAAAAAAAAACCAAACGCCAAAAATTAGTATTTAATACATCAATGAATTTTTCTCCAAATAAATTTCTATCTTTTGCTTAAGTTATTGAACAATGTACTCCTAAAATCATATTTTCAAGATATAAAAAGTATACATACCGTGCATTCCTTTCGTTTTAATTTTATACTCATGTCTTTGCTCTCTTCTATTGATTTTCTACTTAAGTATATCAAAAAAATGTTTGATATTCGGTGGAAGATGGACAAGAGGTTGTAAGTGCCAGCTACTAAGCTAGAGAGCACAGACAAAACAAAACTGATCTCATAGAATGTTTGTGTTATCATGGTGTGTATAACTTAGTCCTATTAGATTAATATCTCTTTTGAGTTGTGACAGTACTTTCATATTCTTTTTTTCCCTATTTAGTTATTGTTATTTGGCTTTTCCTGCTTCCTCCCTTTTAACATTTTATTATATTTTATTCTTAAGAAACCCTTAAGAAACATTGTTGGAGATGGTCTTATGTTTACTGAAATGACAACATATAATTAACATTATAATGATTTAACTACTTTCTTATCTATATTCACTGGAATAGTTTGATAACTTATATTTTAGCACCATCTCTCAATATTTAAGGACTATGCTTTGTTCGTATAGTTATTAATTTATTGATGGTATATTAACTATGTTTTGTCCTAATCTTTTTAATAGTTTGGACTATTTCAGTAGTTCTTAAACTATGTCTTGGTTTCCTAGGCTATTATGGAACATACACTGTGTCTTCAACTCACTATCAAATTTATGCAAATCTGCACGGTTATATGGATCCACCTTTAGTTACAACAACATTGAGAGGATGAAGGGTATTGGTAACTGGTGAGCATTTTCTTCATCCCAGTAGAGAAATCAGCGACTTTAAAGAGATTCTACTGTATCGTGATGAGCTTATGTTAGAAGTTGTTTGATTAAATCTTCTCTTTTTATAAATTTTACTATAAAATTGTATGTTTTACTTTTTATTGTGTAGATATTTATAAATACAATATCATAATAAAGATAAAAAAATATACGCGGAATAACCCCTAGTACACTTTAAAACTAAAAAAGAATTAGACCTACGAGCTTTTAGATGTCAAAGCATCAACTACAACATTTAATTACCGAAGTACAAACAAAAAAATATGCACACGCTTGGTCACAACAATAATATCATCACAATGTATCGACGCGCCTGGAATGGAGTGGCTATTACTATCATTCTGCATAGTTTTGGATAAAGCAGAACCACCTATTTAGAATCATAGTAAAGCATAGAGAATCCAAGTCGAGAAATTGCAAAAACAACTTCTTTTATGGCTAATAGTTCAGCCTCCAATGGTGTTAGCGTTGGAAGGATACTACTTGTTCCCCTGATTATTTGATTTTTTCCCCTTGGATCCAGGAAATTCTAGCATGTTCCATAGAATTTATCTCTATAGTATTCGGATTATGAACTACTTGAGGATTTACTGCACACTCTTCTTCCAGCCCATTGATAGCTTCCATACTGACTTGCTCTTGATTTGATTGGTGTTGCATCTCAAGTATAGCCTTTGAGATTATCACTGGTATTGCTTTCCTTTGACATTGAAAGTGCATTGCATTTCTCATTTTCCATAGTCTCCATATTATGTAAGGGGCAAGAAATTGATGTGTTTCTTGTGATGTGGAATCATGTAAAGAAAGAGTTAGTACATAAGCCAAATTGATTGACAAATCATTGCCCAATGATTACATACTCAGACTGAGGAAAGGTGAGAGGATCACTCTACAACCAAAGAAAAGATGATTTATATCTTCAGGGCAATCTGCACAGAGTTATTAAGTAGTATCAACCCGAATACCTCTTCTCGGTAAAGCCTCAAGAACTGCAACACCTTGGTTGAGAAGCTTCTAAAGAAAGTGACGAATCTTTGGAGGAGTATGCAGCTTCCAAATATGCTTAAAGATTGGTAAAGGTCGCTGGGATGGTTGCATTTGGAGAGAGTGGCTCATATGATAGACTGAACGTACACTATAAATACCATCCTTGGTGAAATTCCAAGTGATTATATCCGGTAAAGCCAGAAGAGATGGCTTTAATAATTGGGAAAATTTCACGTCATTAAGACGAAGATAATAATGTAGCTTTTTCTGGTCCTATGTATGTCCATCAGAATTGAAAAGATGGTTAACTATAAGTTTTATGTCACTTGAAGGCCTTATAATATGTGCAACTAAGTATGGAGTCTTCGGGAGCCATTTATCAGTCTAGATGCGCATTGATTTACCATTGCCCAATGTCTAGTAGAGCCCCTACTTCAGCAGTTGTGTCCCTTTGTATATTCCACGCCAAACATAGATTGGTATGTAACCAATTTGTGCATCTAACAGAGAACAATGTGAGAAGTATTTTTCCTTAAATACCTTAGCTAACAAAGAATCAGTGTTGGTCAATAATCTCTAGCTCTGTTTTGCTATCAATGCCACATTATAATCGTGAAAGTTTCTTATACCCACAATGGATTTAGACTGCATTACAGAGTCCAATTCACCCAGTGAATCTTATGCTTGTCCAGAGTTAAATCCCACCAAAATTGACGCATTAGTCTTGAGAGTTAAATCCACATCAACTTTCTACACTTTAAGTCTTTAGCTTTACAAAATAAAAGAGAATCGGCCCATTACTACTAGCTTTAAAGCCATGAATTGTTTGTTCTTGAACACTTTTGTTAAGTAAATAGTATAAACCTTATGTACACAAAATGTAAATGTAAGGTGAAAAAGGGTCACCTTGAAGAATGCCCTGAGATGGGATATATTTCCAATTGGTGAGCCATTAATGAGCAAGGTGTACTGATATCTCTGTATTTTATATGTTTTAAGTATTCATTTGTCATCATTTTTATTTTTGTTATATCATGATTTTCTTGCATTCGTGGGTTATTATAGTAGCTTTGCATTTTTATGATAAATTTGCATGAATATATACATGTTGCATTTTGGAGTTAATTCAGGTACCTAGGAAGCTTTGGGAACACTATGGACGAGATGAAGAAGGGTAGGTGCTGACTTGGCCAAGGCACTCGCCCAATAGCCGAGTCAAACACTTAGCCAAGTTAAGCATTTGAAGATTCAGCCAAAATAGCCCACTAGGCTAGGCCACTTGGCCTGGAGCTGAGTCGAGTGCTACTAATGTAGTGTACTAGTTATTTTCGCTTTTTGGTTTTCTTAGTGAAAAAACAAGAGCATCAAACTTTTGCAGCATAATGTTAATAGTTCATACAATTACTACTCATTTCAATTTCAGAGTTTAAATATTTTTAAAAAATTAGATGTCTATAAATCTGCCTTTCAATTATTATAATCTATCATCATTTTAATGATTATTCCATTTTCTATCTCGAAAAATCTTCGAAAATATAACTCTCGAAACTATGTGACAAAAAATCTAACAAAACTATGATAAAAAATAATTTAAAGCTATGAGCATGGTTCTAAAAATCGGATTAGGCGTCGTTTAATCTCCGGAAAATCGTTCTTGAACAGTCCACCGCCGCGATTTAACTGTAATCGACCAAAAAAATCAATAAAAAAGATTGATGGAACTATGTTTATTTGACACAAATATGTAAATAAGTTAATGATTTGTGATATTTAGGCTTTTATCTATGATATAATGACGAAAAACAGAAGATTTACGAAGAAAAAATGCAAAAAAAAACAAAAAACAAAAAACGGTGATTAGGGTTTTTTGAAGAAGATGAAGTGACAAATTAAATTACTATTTTGCCCCTGTCATTTAAGGAGAAAATATAAAAATTCACCCAAGACGATTCGATCTCCCGAAGAAGAGGAAGTAGAAGTCCCTCGTTACCACTACACCATTGTCAATATTTGACAATTGACGACTAAACAAATATATATTAGCAATTAAAGTGTGATATAAATGTAAATATTTTATAATGTTATGTAACGTCTAATCCCGATTAATCCCCGCCTAGGATTTCTAGGCGCTAGGCGCTAGTTCACCGCCCGACTAGCGTCAATTGTCAAACATTGGTTATGAGTGTATGTTGAGTGCAATTATAAACTAGTTTTCAATTTTTTAAATTACATTTAATTTTAGCGTATTTTCTATCCCTATACTACAAGAAAATATCACATTAACAACATCATAATAACACTGTCATATATGTAACATAGTAATATTTTAAACGATATGTTTTTCGGAGCTATCGTATGGTGGGGACCCTACGATAACAGTTTTACAAACGCTATCCAATTTTCATATATTATAGCGTAAACCTATGCGATGTGATATAATTTTCCATAGCAATCATTTAACGCTATTCAATATTGTATTATAACATTTCTTTATTTTCGATTATGGTGGTTTACCAGATGCTATGCGAGACGTTTTTATATTAGTCCATCGTCGTTATGTTACTGTGAGTTCACATTCGAGATATCATATATTAATGCATTTAATTTATGCTATTTTATATTCTTTTATATCGTCTTCATTTTGCTATATCAGATTTTATGATATTAGAATACTACAAATTCATAAATTTAATAAATTAAATATAAAATTAATAATGCATTATATTAAACTATAAAATATTTCTCATGTTTACAGAATACTACCAAAACTACACAATCAATCCTTCACAATCATCCCTAACATAAAGAATATCATCATCTTCTACTTAGGCTATTCATCTTCTCTTTAGGCTCTTCATCTTCTCGTTTGCAAAAAGAGAGAACATATTCTTCATCTAAGCAAAAAACAACCTCGTCTACCTTTGATGATAAACTCAAAGGCATAGTCCATTAGACCTCCATAACATAATGCAAACAAACATAGAGATTAGTTTAGTTCATAACTCATAAATATTAACATTTGGTTGATCATAAATACTAATATCAATTGTCTTTGTGAGAAAAAATAATCGCCCACCAACCAACTCGATATGTTGAGACAATTTGTAACACATATGGCACTATGAGCAAATTTCTCGTTAGATTCATAAACTTAACACCTTTTCATGTCTAGAATGCATTTGTGAACCAAATCATCCACGAACTAAACAAAATTCCCATCACAATCACCAAGATTAACATTCTAAGACAAAACTAATAAAAAATAGTGAAAAGAACTAACACTTGTGATGCTCCTTAGACATTGAAAGCTCACCACCTGATACTAATCCAGACTTACAACAGAGCTGATTGGAGTGAACGTATCTTGACCTTTAGCAAGGGCTCATGGGAGACTAGATGCCTGTAAACGAGAATTTATACACAATGTAAGCTTAACCACAAAACAACAAATATAGTTATCTTCCTATGCTTGGAAACAATTAACAAAAAAGACACGTCCATGATCCCGGTTATCGAAATGGTGGTTGAGAACAGTCTGAAAATTATTAATCATGATCGAATATAAGAAAATCTCAATCCACAGATGGCTTTATGAGCTCATAGAAGACTTTTCATTAAGGATGACCTCTTTCAATGATGCTAACTACATCAGAAAAAAAGACAAAGAAGCGAGCCCGGTGATGATTGGTTTTGTCAAATGAGCGAGACATTTGGTTTTTATCAGATAAGATCTTTTTCCTTGGCGATGGATTGGGGAAATGATCTATTCAGAGCCGGTCTTGAGCCCAAGCGGAGCATGCATGCTCTTGCGGCCCATTTTTCAATTTAAAAATTTTAGTTAAGAAAACGGCCCATTTTTTGAAAAATGAACAATTTTGGCCTATTTTTCCATTGTAGATTACGACCTTTAATTTTTTTTAAAATCTCAGGACCGGCCCTAGATCTGCTATACCCTATACTAAGATAAAATGTGCTGTTAAAGCCTAAGCAAAAACATAACATTTAAATTTAAATAAATTAAATCCAAAAAATACACAATTATAACATTATCCATAGAAAACCTAATATTTACCAACCCAATCTAATATATCCTACCCAAAATTCGATCCAATCTCAGCCCACCCACCCATTAACTAAACCAAACGTCCCAAACCAAACCCCAATTTAAAATTTAAATCACTCCTCTTTTTCTCCTCTTCTTCTTCATCGCACAGTTAGGCTTTTTTTTTGAAAAAAAATTCACTTGCACACTTTCTTGAATCTCTCCACTCCCATCAATTCTCTACCTCATCTCTTCACTTCTTCTCTTATTTTTGGCAATTTCTAGTATCAAGGTAAATCCCAATTTTTTCTCTTAATTTCGGCTCATTTTTGGTTCTTCTCCTAAATCGGTTTCAATCATAATTATTTCAGAAAAATGTGAGCAAGAGAATTACAACGTTTTTGTACAGTTCATATAGCTTCATGTTTTGTTATGTTTTGATTGAATTTTGATTTGTATCCCAAGTTGTATTTAGTTAATGTTTGCATGTAGTTAAGTTAATGACAATAGATTTTTAAAATTTCTATGTTTCTTTATGGGTTTACAGTTTCATAACAATGGAATCAACTTCTGGAGCACTTATAGTATATCCCGAATCACACTCGTTTCATGAAGGAGAGGAAATACCATATTCTCGGGTAAGAACATGTAACAGTAGTAATACTAAGTATTACCGTTTGGAAGTTTGGTGTAGGACTTAGTAACACTAGGTAGGTAGCAAGTAATACTAAGTAATATACTAAGTAATACTAAGTAACACTAGGTAATACTAGGTAATACTAGGTAATATTAGGTAATACTGTTTGTTTAAAATATGTAACATTTGATACATTTCTATGTAATGCAGGAAGATGATGACTTAACTGAGCTCATGCTTCCATTGAGTATGTTCTTCCCACCAACAGAGTATCAAAGTAGTATAAAGCTCCAAACATGATGTTATATATACAAAGCGGTGAAGAAAATTCGGGAGGAGCTTAAATTGGCCGAGGATGAAAAAAGATGGTTTCTTAGTCATCCACAATTCAAGCATTTTTTCCACATGCCCGAAAGTGAGAAGCACAAGAGCATGGGCACATGGATGCTCCTATTACGAACCGCTTGTACTGAGAAGAAGAAATAAGCATGGTTTATGGTCAATGGTGTTCCCATACGTGATTCTTTAAGGGAACACGCGTTGATAAACGGACTACGATGTAACAACTATCCAAAAGACTACAAGACAAAGGGTAGTTTTGATTATGTGATTCGTGTTTTTGAAAGAAAAGATAAGATCACATACGATGATGTGGAAGACAAGGTGAAGAGTATAAATCCTATATTAGTAGGATAGTAGAAGACGGGAGAGAAAGCAACCTCTTTGGAGTTGTTCTTCTTAAGAGCGATTGATGATCTTGAATTCCGCAAGAAGTTTCTATGGGGGCATTTCACCTTTGAGTACATCCTACGAGACATTAACCGTTGCAAGAAAAATTTCAACAGTAAAGTCAGTAAAGGCGCATTCACCTTTCCTAGTTTATGCACATCTTTGGAGGTATGGTATAAGTTTATGTATTCATAGTAAGTTGTGTTATTACTTTATGCGTTATCTAATAATGTGTGTGTTGTGCAGCTTCTAGCATTCAAGGTTGTTCCTGAGCTGAAAAATAAGTTCAGAGAAAGTTTGGATTTGGAAGATGTGGATAACAAATGTCAGAGGATGTGCAAAGGGAAATTCATAGAAGTTGTAGGGAAGACGGGATATCCTCTATCTGATATCAACATTTCACTTGGTGATTCAAAGGTAATATTGAGGTTTAACTATGTATAACTAAGTAACACTATGGTATAACTAAGTAATACTTGGTAATAATGTGGTATAACTAACAAATAAGTGTTTCATTTGTAATACTTTCTAATGTTTTGTTTTTAACACATGTAGGACATACAAATTATATTGACTCCATCTACTGGCAAGGAGAAACTTCTTGAAAATATCTTAGATGGAGAGGAGGATGACCGTGATAAGGACGATGCAATCATTGATGGTTGGATGCGATGTCTTGTTGAGGAGAAGAGGAACATATTTTTCCAGTCAATGTACGATGATGATGTAGCGTCTCGAGCAAAAAAAGTGGTGAAAGAGAACCCCCCAAGTGTGAATTTAAAAAGACGTTGCAGAATTCCAGAAGAAGATGCCAAGGAGATAGAAGAGGACGTTCCACTTCAAATGGTCATTGAGAAGAAATAGATGGCGAATAAGAAGAAGAAGATGTAGGAGAGGATGGAACAGAAGTATGCATCAAAATTGAAAAAGATGGAGGATAAGTTTAAAAGAATCGTTGAAGGATAAGTTTTAAGAGAAATTGAAAAATGTGTTGGATGAAGTGAAGAAACTGCAAGATGAGGTGAAAAACGACAAAGAAAAGGTAACAATGAGTATAATTGAGTATAACTGAGTAACAATGAGTATAATTGAGTATAACTGAGTGTAACTGAGTATAATTGAGTAAAACTGAGTATAAATTTGAAATGTAGGATGTTGAAATGGACAATGTAGGCGAGAATTGTTCAGAGCATAGCATTGAGAGGATCCCGGAGAGAAGCCCGGAGAAGAGTATAGAAAAAAGCCCGGAGAGGATCTCGGAGAAAATCTTGGAGAGGATCCCGGAGAGAAGCCCAAAGAAGAGCATAGAAAAAATCCCGGACAGGATCCCGTAGAATAGCCCGGAAGGATCCCGGAGAAAATCCCGGAGAGGATCCCGGAGAAGCCTAAAAAGATCTATAAGAGAAGAAAAGAACATGTGGTAACACTAAAAATTACTGAGAATTACTTAGTATTACTTCGAATTGCTTGGAACTGCCGACTATAATTTGCGATTTGTTATAAGTTGGCAAGCAACAAGGTGGGAAAGAGGATAACAAGCAGCAGGTTGTGATGAGACGTAATTTACGTTCTAGGAGGATGTCGTGATGCCGTGAAGCCGTGATGTCGTGATGCAACTAAAATTTAAAACTTTTGTTTACTCATGAAAGATGTACAAACTTTGGTCATCTTGATTTAGTTTTGTATTTTGGATTTGGAATTTTAGACATTGGTCAGTTATACCAAGAATCATATTAAAGAGAGATGGATGGAGGGAAAGAGAGATGGAGGGAAAAAAAGGAAATTATATTAAAGAAAATAAAAAATATTTTTTAAAAATATATAATTTCCGAGTTTTGGTCTAAAATTTTTTAAAACTTTCTATTAAAGAAAATAAAAAATATAATGTTTTTAAAAATATGTATTTTTTAAAACTTGTTGTCAACGAGTTTTGGTCTAAAAACTTAAATTTCAAAATTAATTATAAACTAGTATTATCTAGTAATCCAGTATTACCTACTTGTTCACGGTATTACTTTTGACGATTTTATGTATAATTAGTATTACTATATGTTAAGTTCAAAATTAGCAATATTACACATCATATTAGTGCATAGATAGACATTTCATATATATTTGCACTTTCATATTTGTTAAAAAAAATTTTTTACATTGTTTTGCATTATATTTTGGTTAATCCAAATAAAGTGTTCTTAAAAGTATATAGTGTATGTTGAATAATTTTATATAAATTTTAAAATATTTTTGTTTTTTACATTTTTCTTACATTATAATATATAAAATATTATTGATAGACATATATAAGATGTATAATAAATCGTAAAATTTATAATTCAAAATATTCTTGTTACATATTCTTGTTCTTACAATTTCTTACATTGTTTTATATAAAATTTAAAATATTCTTGCTTGTACATTTTATAACCTCAATCCAAACACAAAATATAATTAGAAGATAGTGTCAGTTATTTCTCAATTTCATTTGGCAAGGTGAGGATCTTCCTAATACTTTTAACAAATGCAACTATTGGTAAATTAATAACCACTCCAAGTATTACCCAGTATTACAAGTTTTAAAAACGAAAAATCTTAGAGGACTTCTCATAATTTTCACCGCTCACTACTCGTGTTGCCTCTAAACCACTTCTCAAGACCTTCTACTGCCTCTTTTTTCTTTCTCGTTTTTCGCCGCCTCTCGCCAACGGATGAATACCTGTTTTGTTTAGGTGGTCCCTTCCTCTTGATGTAATCCGGAGGAAATACCTGCATGATTATAAGATTGTGTCAACTACTCCAAGTATTACCCAATATTACAAGTGTTGAAAACGACAAATATTAGAAGAATACCTACAACTCTTGTATATCATCTGGAATATGCCAAGCAGACTTGTCTGGAATTGGATAAATAGTTCTGCAATATGCAAAATCCCATTGCTCCACCCAATAATACTTGGAACACAAATCTTCAATATGGATATCTCGATCTCTATACATTCGTTTATAGAACTCCATCAAAGCGGCGATTGCATGTTCAAAAGGTAACTTGTCGATATCAAACCTCTTCCAGCTGCAAGCTTTTTCTGTTAAATTCACCAAATAATTTTTCGCATATGTTCCATTAACACAATGTTCAACCTCACAACCGTTCAACTCATTCACAGTCAAAACCGCAGCTGTTTTGCATCTATCGTGGATTAAATTGTGGACAACCGGCACAAAATTAACATTTTCTGGATAACCAACAACATCATTTCTATGTTTATTAAACTATTCAGACATCTTCTCAATTATTGAGTCAATCATGTGTATTATGGAGTATTTCCTTGCGTTGTTAAAAACGATGTTCATAGATTCCGCCGAGTTTGTCGTGTCTATATTATACCTCACTCCTGGAAAATAACACCTTGCCCATTTTTCCACCGTAACACTGTCATCCAAATAAGTAGCAGCTGAAGGGTATCTCTTCCTAAAATTATCATAAACACGTTGGAACTCAGCTTCTGAATATATCTTTCCGCACTATATGAATTTCTCAGTAACAAACTCATTATGGACATTGGAAACTCGACTTCTCACATTTTGTGACAAATGCCATAGACAATAGCCATGCTTAGCTTTAGGATACACCTAGAATATCTCCTTGATCAGACTCGGGTTTCTGTCCGTAATAAACACCAATTCAGGATCGTCTGCTGTTACATTTTGCAATGAACTAAAAAACCATCTCCCACTTGCGTCTTTCTCACCGTAGAGAACACCAAACGCTAAAGGATAATGGTGATGATTAGGATCATGTGCAGTTGTAAAAATAAAGACACCGCCATATGCATTCTTGATAAAAGTTGCATCTACAATTATCACTTTCCTCATAGCTTGAAACCCTTCAATGCTAGCTCCTAAAGCAACAAATAAATACTTGAATTTGTTTTTTTCATCCACCTCCAATGTTGTTGTTGTTGTTGTCCCATGATTCATTTTCTTTAACATGTACAAGTAACTATACAACATTTGGAAGCATTCTTCGGGATTACCACGAACATCCCTAACCGCTAGTTTTTTTTCCTCTAAGTGCGGTGGAGTAAGACACTTTTACACCAAGTATACCTTGGAATAGATCCATAAGAATTTTAGGAGATGGGGTGGCATATTTTCCTGGATAATCTTCATGTAAGATTGATGCAACTAGTCTTGGTATTTCGTTCCTTCTACCGTTATTTGTAGTCGAAGTAGACTGAGAGCATGTATGCATCTTTCTATATGTTCTAACCGACCAACACTCTGAATTAGTAACCTTTGCAACTCGCAAGTACCGATTACAACCCACTTGCAGACATTTTAACACTAACCATACTCTATCCAAATTCATAACAGAATACCCAACACAGTTCTTAAATGCCGCTCTATCAACCAAATCTCTCAATGTCGCCTTACTAACAAATTTTTGACCTTTTTCCAAACTCATACCATCTTCCCATTCCTCTATAAACTGATTACCTTTTGAATTATGAGGAAGCTCAACATGCTCATAACTAGTATTGTTCTCCACACCCGCTTGCTCTTCCTGTATCTCTTCCTCATTCCCTTCATTTACATCGTCTTCCCTAGTCTCATGTTCTTCTTCTTCTTCTTCTTCTCATACATTCTCTACATAAAAAGTCATTGCACCCTCATTAACTACATCATCACTCGAGTGCAACTCGTATAATTTCACAAAAGATGAACTTCCATGACCCACTCTAGACCAATGCTCATCCCGCTGCCCTACATCAATATTGTTCATCACCTCGACATTCAAATAACTTCTACAATGCTGTAAATCCGAAGACGTAAGATACACATCCACATCCTCATCATCTACAATGTATAATGTCCTCAGAGGTTTCATTAGGATTGGAATATAGCTTAGTTTCAGTCTCACTGAGCTTTTATCTACCCCAACCTTTCTGCATATCCTCTCTCTTAGCATCGAGTAAGAAACCTCCTCAACAGATGTCTTAAACGCTAAACTGTATGTGCAACCTCCAGAAATCCATTTATCCTTCTCTTCGGTCTTTATATAACTTCCTCCATAATCAATATATATGTTTATCCTGTTACTCATTCTATCATGGAATCATAAAAACAAAATATCAATTCCCAACATCACAATATTACATGTTATACATTTCCATTTATAACAGTTTTCCCTCGTATTACCTATATTACCGAGTTATACACAGTTATACTCAGTATGTCCTAGTTATACCTTGCGACTCAGTATTACCAGTTATACCCATTTATACTCAGTATGTCCTAGTTATACTTTGCACTCAGTATTACCACTTATACCCAGTTTTTTCAGGTAATACCTTCTCACTCAATATTACCAATTATACTGTCTCACTTAGTATAACCAGTCCTACCTAGTTATATCTTATAACTTACTATTATCATGGTATTGCCAGTATTACCAATTCAACCTTTAGTTATAAAAACCCCAAATGAGAAACGATAAATTGATGATTTCAAGCTGAATCCATTCTAATTACCCATGAATCACCATGATTTACAATACCAATACTAAGTTTAATTTAAAAATTCCAAACAAAAAATTTGGAGAGTTCAATGCATTTAAAAAAAAAAAATTGAATTGAGGATGATATAGCTTCTCCTACCTAAAATGGTGATGAATGGAGGCGAATCCCGGAGAAGACAACCTGGTTTGAGACAAATCCGAGATGGGCGTGGGAAGAAGATGAAATGAGAAGAGCAAATCGAGCTAGAGGAGGGGAAGAAATTGTTTTCAATTTTTTATCGACGGAGGAGAGAGAGAGGAAAGAGGAGAGATATATTTTCTTTTTTCTTTATTTTTTTTATTAATTTCTAAAAATATTAGCTGGGGGTAAACTCGTATTTACAAAATTTCACTAATAAAATGAGGGTATTAGATCATTTGGTGTTATGTGTGATTATTTTTTTTCCAGCTTAGGGTATATGTGACCATCTCCCATCTTAGAAATGGCTGAAATCTTCGGTGACATGAAGTTCTTAGCACCCTTTGGATAATTTTTCCTGTTGTTCCTAATAATTTTTTCTAAAGGGTTTTAACAAGCTCAAATCAAAGTGAACGGTGGAGATCAAAACAGGTAAAAGATCGGACGGTGTCCAAGTTTCTAGGAGCTTTATCCGCCTCCTTTATTTTCATTGGCTACATTTTTCCTGTAGCTAACAACATTATTTTTGAGAGAACCAAAATTCGCACAGTTGATTACCGTTAGTTACGGAAAATCAGAGTGAACCCTAATTTTTCAGAGATCCCGGATTTTTGTGAGTTAAACGTAAAAACATCATAATACGAAAGTGATTAATACGCTTACGAATTTAAGAACACAAAATAGGGAAATATAATTTTTATTCTGAATTGGTGCGTGAACGTGTTACAACGGGTGATAGCCTCGGCCACAAGAACTGTTGGCGAGTTATCCTAGATTTAGCTATGGAGATTGATAAACCTAATTGAGTCACATCTCACTAACAATAATGGAAAACAGTCTAAAGCTCTAAGTATTTCGGTGTAGGGAATTGAACGTGCTTGTGCCCCTTCTCTTCATCTCTTTTACATAGGCTTCAAGATTTTTCCATCTTCCTTTTTTTTCTTTTTTTCTTCCGTGAAAATATTCCTTTCTTGACTGACTCTTCTGCGAAAATCTTCCTTTTCTGGATTTCTTCCATTTCTTCCATTTCTTCTTGGCTTGCAGGATATGCTTCGACCATCATTGTGCTTGGGCTCGATTCTTTTCTAGAATCGTAAGTGGGCCGTAATTGTGTTTTAGGCCTTGTTGGGCCATCTTACAGTTTAGGCAGTTTTTATGGTTGTCGGGGAACCGAGCTTTCGCGCGATGGTACGATCGTAACCTTTGCGGAGAGATTATACTAATCGCGCAAGTGAGATAATGTCGACATTTAAGTTAACCGTCATCATTTTATATGATTGATTAGTACGAAATAATTTCATGATTCTTTTGCAAGTCGCAGCAAGTCATCGTTCAAAATGAATGAGTTTTACGAGTTTTATCATAGAACCCCAACATAAACTCGGAATGATACGAAACAAGAGATGGTTTTTCCGAAGCAATATAATTTATCCAGTTGGCAAGATGAATTTGTATGATTCATCTCGCCGACTAGCAAGATGAATTTATACGATTCATCTCGCCGACTAGCGAGATGAATTTGTACGATACATTTCGCCAACTGGCGAGATGAATTTGTTCGATGATTCATCTAGCCAGTTGGCGAGATGAATTTGTACGATTCATCTTGCCGACTGGTGAGATGAATTTTTCTGATGATTCATCTAGCCAGTTGGTGAGGTGAATTTGTACGATTAATCTCAACAACTCGAGAGATGAATTTGTCTGATGATTCATCTAACCACTTGGAGAGATGAACATGTATTCGAAAACGTTATGATTATTCGCACACAAACATGAATCATGTTGTCCGTAAACGATATTCAGGATTAAACTGTTTGTCTAAAGATTGCGTATCTGTCGAGGTTTCTCGTATTCCTCAGAGATTTATTTCGAGTACGCTAGTCCAACACCGGACCAAAGCGGACCATCTTACCCTCTTAAAAACTTAGTGATAGGAAAACCCGGTAGGCAAAAAACCTTCTTGACTTAGGAAAAAGTACAAAGACGGCCATTTAACGATTCTACGAGTATTGTCTAATTCTTACAAAATATATTCTTTATGGTCTTTAGGAAGTATCACGGTTTGTTACTTTGATCGGATGAGTCGACTAGTGCGGTTTGATTTTTGGATCGTGTAAATAATATTTTCGTGATGGTTTTTAGACATCAATTTTTTCGTGACCTTTTTAGACCCCAACAGTTAGCCCCCAACTCATAAGAATCATAAATTGTTCTTGCAAGGTATTAAATAAGTAAGTTAGGCTTCGTCGATGGCTTATAAGTCCTAAGTTTTATCGCGGGAAATTAGACTTCGTCGTGGGCGACTAGACTTTGTTATGGGTGGCCAAAATTTGTCATGGGCGACCATACTTCATCGTGAGTGACCAGACTTCGTTGTGGGTGGCCAGACTTTATTGTGAGCGACCAGACTTGATCGTGGGTCACTAGAATTTGTCGTAGACGGCTAAAATTTGTCGTGGGTTACCAGACTTTGTTGTCGTGGGTTACCAGACTTTGTCGCGGGCGACCAAACTCTATCGTGTCTAACTAGATTGGGCCAAACAATCAGTTCATGAAAGTGTACCGGTCCTTTTAAGAGTATCGTGGTTCTGTGGATACCTTGTGGCGTATTGAACATCCCGACTATTTGTATAACACCAAGATGAAAAAGGTTTATACGAAGAGGTGTGCTTATACAATTTTTTTCATGAGTTTTTGCTAACCTTCTGTAGGTATTCCTGACAGGGTCTCCACATGTTAGACGAGGTTCTCAAGGCGCGTTAGCGAGAGGCATGCACAGATTAGTTAAAAGTCGAGAGACTCGAGGAGGAGAACTCTCGTTTGAGGAGAGAGAGATGGAAAAGTTGGTGCGAAAGCAAGCGTCTAAAGTTCGCCGAACAATCAGGCAAGGTAAGCGCGAGGTAGTTTCGATCATTGTGAATCACTCGACTTGTTTCGAGACCTATTTTGAATGATTGGAGCATACGCATCGTACTATTGGGAATTGGCATGAGTGCCATGGTTTTGTGGGCGCCCTGTTACAGACTATGCAACCCGACTACCAATATGACATCAAATGGAAAAAGATGTCTGAATATTTGGACAAGGACGAAGATGCAAGGTGTCTGATGAAACGGAGATTCAAGAGTATTGGGATCCAATCCCTGTTTCTCCTGATTTGGAGGATGCCGGAACTCTAGCGTGTGCTGAAAATGACGCGGTGGGTCAAGATCCGAGGCAATTTGGTACATCGTGTTCTGGTTATTTCGATTCCGGCCAGTGAATAGCGCATGTTCGTATAAAGGGAGTATGTTTGTTGTTTAGATTATGATTTTGGCCGAGTGTGGCCGCTTTTAGTTTAGTAGGATCGGTCGCACGTGGATTCGAATCCTTGGCTTTCTGTGGCTTTCTGGTAAGTTATGTTTTTATGAATGTATGGCGTAGCTGTCGAAAAAAAATTATGAGTAGTCAATTCGTATTTTTTTCTCTGATTTGTCGCTACGTTTAGCTTTTCTGTTTTTGATGCGAGTTTTTTCGGAAAATATAATTTCCAAGTTACGTGGATTTGCGTGTGTGAACGACGAGACAAGTTTAGGGATCTCTATCAATTTTTAATACTATGTCTAGAGATGTTAAAGACCAGTGTGCTGGGTTTAGAGCAAGACCTATGTTTACTCTCGGCTTTTAAGGGGTGCGGTGACTATTCCGGCTTATGGATCTTGTTTATGATTTCAACATGATTCTATTTCGATATTGGAATCTGCGACAGATTCGCATCGATCGGAAAATGAGCATCTCTACTAAGACAATTTTTATGTCGTTCGGAAGTGATGACAAAAATTATGGTTTTTATAGCGTTTTTATCCTTGTCGGATGTGTGAGAACCGATCTTACGAAAGGTTAGGTGACTGGTTCGTCCATCGTGGCCAATTGACGGGTTCGATAGAGGAGCGAGTGTTTGCTCGTTTTGGTTTTGAAGTCTGTGGTGACTGCGTTCGTGCAAGTTTTGAAGTTTGTTATGATCAACACTAAACATGATGGTAGATGCTACTACCATTATGTGTTTTCGCGAAGGATGTGTGTTTGAAAAGATGTTAGTGCGTATGATTTTTTGGTCTTCCAATATGGTGTTTTAATCGAGAAAGGTATTTTTGTCAAAAATGGTTACTCAAGCGTCTGCGAAGTCTCACGATGCTGAAGATTGATTTTTTTTTTTTTTAATATGCCGCATTTCGTGCTCTAAATTTTTTTGGGCTTGATGACGTTTTAGAAATGTTGTAAGGGTTTTGTTTTAACCTTTCGGTAGAAAAAAGTTTTAGTTCATTTGTGGATGTTTGCAGCGAAAACTGTTGTTTCCGTTTGGATGCTTATTTGATTTGTGTTTTATTTACGAGAGTCTTTTCGTGAGCGCTTTCGATTTTACGAAAGTTGTATCATAAAATATCGTCGAGCTTAATTTTACAAAAGTTTTTCCGCAAAATGGTATCGAGTTTATTTCTACGAAAGTTGTTCTGTAAAATTTTTCCGATTACAATTTTATGGACGTTATTTCGTAAAAAGTTGTCGAGTTTAACTTTGGTACGATTCATCTCGCCAGTTGGCGAAATGAATTTATACGATTTATCTTGTCAATTGGCGTGATGAATTTTGTCTGATTCATCTCGCCAACCAGTGAGATGAACGCGTATTCAAAAACGTTCTGATTATTCGGACGCAAACATGAATTGAGTTATCCGTAAAAAATATTCGGGATTAAAGCATATGTCTGAAGATTGAGTATTTGTCGAGGTTTCCCGTATTCCTCGGACATTCATTTCGAGTACGCTAGTCCAACATCGAACGTAAGCAGACCATCTTGCCTCGTTAAAACCTTAGTGACAGGAAAACCCGATGGGTAAAACCTTCTAGACTAAGGACAAAAGAGTATAGAGACGACCGCTTAGTGAATCTATGATTGTTGTCTGATTCTTCCAAAACATATTCTTTATGGTCTTTCGTAATTATCGCGTCTTGTTACTTTGATAGAGATGATTCGACTAGTGTGGGTTGATGTTCCAATCGTGTGATTAATATTTATGTGACGGTTTTTAGACATCTATTTTGTCGTGACCGTTTTTGACCCCGACAATCGTCGTATTATAACATGAGAAATAAATTTAAAACTTAAATAATTACTTAAAGATACAAAAAATAAATAAATTAGCCAAAACTTTTTTTGAAAATAAGAATTGGCTCAATTATTATCCGTGTGAAGTTTTTTGAAAGCAGTATTACGTTTTTCTATATAAAATAAAAAATGACATGTCTTAAATCTAACATTTGGTTCTACCACTATATAAAACATTATGGTATAGTGGTGGAATTTATGGTGTAGAACAATTTTTTATATTCTTTTTTTAATAAATTATATTCCATTTTATTTTTAAATTTTGAAAATTGTATTTTAATTTTTCAGTTTAATTTTTTCCGTTTGATTATGTTATTTTCTTTGCACTACACTTTTCCCAAAAAAATTATACATTAATTTTTTCTATCTAAAGAATATTGATCGCAAAAAGAGAAGAACTCGCATTTAATATGAGAAAAGAAAAACGAGTGTAAGAAAGATGTGTTGGGGGGAAATTTCGCAATTTTATCAAATTATATTTTTTCTAATGGAAAAATGAATGATATTTTTTAGTTAGAGAGAAAATAAATAATTTGGAGGTTGTCTTAAAATTTTGTCTAAGTGTTGGCGTTATTATCAATTAAGTTATTTTTAATGAAATGTTAACGTAGCATCTTTTTGGGCTAGTATATAGTATCAAAAATTGAAAAACATTTGCAATAGCAATTCAAAATTGTGTGCTATTGCAGAGTGTTAGAGGAGATTTGAGAGAGATGCAAAGGAATCGACGAGAGAAGAGATTTGACAGAGATGCAAAGGAAGCGAGAGGCGATCGAAGAGATTGACGAGAGAGATCAGAGAAACCTAATTGAGGGAGAAAGGAAATGAAACTCGAGAGATATGAGAGATTAGGACTTAAAACCTTTTAGGGATGATATATTATTAAAGCTTAAAATTGAGTATGTTGTTAAAAAAAGAAACGTGAGGGACACAAACGATAGCAGAACCAAAATAACTATAATTAAGTCTGGTCTTGTTAAAAAAATGAAAAATGAAGAGACTAGGTAAAGTGTTTCCAAAAAAAAGGGCGACCGATTTTGTGAATCCCCTTGTTCATCAACATTCATAGCGTTTTGAGCATGCTATGAAACGTGAAGAACATCTATGATAGAAAAATTGAAATTAACGCTATTGCGGATATTACACTATTAACGACGTTGGCCGTGACAAAGAATGTTTATTGTAGATTATTAGCTGCATGGAACATTAACAGTATGCTGCTGAAGATGTATGCTTTTATTTAATGTTCATATTTTGGTGATTGGTAGAGAAGAAAGGGATTACATGGAAAATCTGTTGTCAAACTATTAAGAAAATGTATATTTTTTTTTGTCACCAAGAAAATGTATTTTAAAACATTATATATAACCAATATATTCAATTATTTTATATGATAAGTTTCTTCTATATTTAAGTAATTAGATCATATTTTTTAACTTGAAAAATAAGTAATAATAAATAGTAACTTTAAAATTAATATATATAAATAAATTTTTTATATAAATATATATATATAAAATTAGTGTAATAATTTTTTATGAATTTAAATCTTTTTTTTATAAATATCTAAATATACTAAAATTTAAATATTTTTTAAAAATTTAATATCAATATAAAAACTTAGTATAGTAATTTAAATTAAAACTAAAAAATAAATATAAATATCTATTAAGATTATTATCAAAAGTAAATTAAGATAATATTTATACATTTAATCAATGTGTAGTTTTTTGTAGTGGTAAGAAAATATACTAATTTTGCTAGATATTACACTGTTAACGACGTTGGCCCTGACAAAGAATGTTTATTGTAGATTATTAGCTGCATGGAACATTAACAGTATGTTGCTGAAAATGTATGCTTTTATTTAATGTTCATATTTTTGTAATTTGTAGAGACGAAAGGGATTACATGGAAAATCTGTTGTCAAACTATTAAGAAAATGTATATTTTTTTTTGTCACCAAGAAAATGTATTTTAAAATATTATATATAACCAATATATTCAATTATTTTATATGATAAGTTTCTTCTATATTTAAGTAATTATATCATATTTTAACTTGAAAAATAAGTAATAATAAATAGTAACTTTAAAATTAATATATATATAAATAAATTTTTATATAAATATTTATATAAAATTAGTGTATAATTTTTTATGAATTTAAATCTTTTTTTATAAATATCTAAATATACTAAAATTTAAATAATATATTTTAAAAAAATTTAATATCAATATAAAAAACTTAGTATAGTGAATTAAATTAAAATTAAAAAATAAATATAAATATCTATTAAGATTATCATCAAAAGTAAATTAAGATAATATTTTTTTTTTACATTTTAATATTATAAAGCTCAATGTTTTGGAAATGCTCATTCTAAGAGTATTTAGATAGAATTTACATTTTTTAAGTGCTCTCCTAAATGTTTTTTTTTTTAATCCAAACTTGATTGGATGATAAATAACATTATGCTCTCCTAAATGATTTTCCAATTAAGGCTGTTTTCATGTTAACAACGAAATATGTCCAGAAAAACTTAAATAGGAACATAAAATTAAATCCAATAAAGTTTAAAGAACATAGAGATGAGATTAAAAACCCTAACTAACTAAAATATAAATAGAAAACTAAATGTTTTGAATCACTTGAACAAAAAGGATCAAGTGGTTCATTAGTTGTGTCACCGTTGTTGATTTATTACGAGATCATGATCGAACCATTCGTTTAGTGAGTGTTTTTTTTTACTATTTATCAAGTTTGGGTTACTGACCCGACTCGTTGCTCCATTAATTAATGTAACAAAAAACATCACTTGAATATTTGAAAATAAATAATATTGAATTAGAGTTTTCAATCTTATTTTTTCGCTGGTGATCTAATTTTGTTTTCTATCATTTAATTTTGTATTTGCTTTTTATATATTATAAAATATATAATTATAAACAAGCATTACATTAGTAGTAAATAAACTGAAACGAATATAATGCATTAATATGCGTTGGAGAAGAATCTCAAGTTGTAGAAGAAGAATGCATTTGAAAATAAAATGTCTGAAAGCTTCGTACAAAATGTTATTTAGCATTATTTTTCATATCGTCAAACGTGGGCACAAGTTCATGTTTGACGCGGTAAGACAACTTTCAATATATAATTTGAAGAACAAGTCTGTCCATAAAATATAAATAAAATCAGTTGGAAGATATAGGCATATTCGATTCTATAATTTGGATAGCAAATACATTCAATACTACAAAGTAAAAGTCTAAGAAAAAAATGTCGTCCGATGACGAGATGTCATTTTTATTTTACAAAAGTTTTGCTATTGTTACGGTTTTTTGTTTTTGTTTTTTTTTTGTTTTTAATTCTCTTTTCTTCTAATTAACTTGTACGAATTTCTCGTTTTGTTCCCCTAATCTATTTATTAAGTTGACTAAAAGCTCGTTGTGAATTCTCCATGCATCTGGGGAGCCAAGAGGCATAGTAAGGGCATATTGTTTTAATTCCACCGAAATCGAATGATGGACTTATTAATCTTTAAATGAAAATTTTAAATTAATGGTTTAGCAATAATATAAACGAGGTTGCTTCGACTGCTTGCATTGTATGGAAATCTTCATGGCCGGAGCTCCTGGGATCGAATCGAGACTCATAGAAAGAGAAAACTCATACGAGTAACTTCAGGTGCAACCGGGTATGGGTTTGGGTTAACTTAGACAATATCGTTGTTAAAATTCCTAAGATCGGCTAGACTTGGATATATATATACCAGTTTTACGATTTTAAGTTATTTGTTTTACGTGATGTTTCTCTTTATATGATATGTAAGTTGCCGTTTATGTGAAAATTTTTGTTTTATGTTACCCGACTGGTTGCTGATGTCCCAAGTTTAATTTATTTATTTATTATTTCTTTTATTAAATATTAAATTTATTAATCAAAATAGGAATGAGTTTATGTACAACAAAATCTTCAATCCTAATATGCTATGAGACTAGGCAAAACCATCAAGGAAAAAAAACGATCCTAAGGCAAAAAAGTGCTCGAGCGTGCTTCGTTAAAACCCGAGAACTAGAAAACACTTTGGAAAAAATAGTTCAACGGCATAAACACAGCTTTAGGATACACTGAGAAAGTATACGCCATATCAAAATTGGTAACACTTAAAGATATTGAATAAATCGCAACGCGAGAGAATGCGGCTGGCTGACTAGTCCACTATTGGTGATAGGCTTGCTAAGCGGTCGGAGATGACATAAATGATTGCTAAACGGAAGAGATTGTGAGAACGATAAGGTTTTACTTGGATGCGACCGTTTCGTTCTCGCCAAATATGATAGATAATAGCTTAAAGGCAGAGCTTCAGAATTGTGTTATCCACACGGGAGAGTGACCCATTGCAAATGACGAATTCTATTCTATGCCAACATGGTGTAAGACTCCTGTGTGATATGGTAGAGGTGATGTCCAACCATAGTGTGAGTTTGTAAAACTCTTTATGGTATTGCAAAGGAAATATTTCTGACGAGTTTTCATAAGATTTTTTCATCGAATTATCAATAGATTTTTTTTTAAAAAAAATTTATGAATGGGTTATCAACATAATTCGTTAAATCAATAAGAATAGAATTAAAATACTTTAAAACTTTTTATTTATGAAGAAAGTTAGAAATATATACATAACTCTTATTATTTATGGTTAAATATAAATCTAACATGATTTTCGATAGAAGTAGGAATATATATTAATTAATACTTATTAAACTATTTAATAAATTGATGTGAATCTAAGGAGCAACATTCAAGGAGTTAAGGAGATCATGCTTGAAGCTGAAGATGCATTGTTTGAACTAGAGGATGCTATGGAGATTCAACAAAGACGGATGACAAGAGCTAGGACCAAGAAGCTTGCTGGAGCTATCTCATTACTTTTGAGTTATTCTTGGAACCCTTCCAACGACTCTGATTTGAATGTAATACACATAACTATCTTATGCATCCAAACCAATGATCAACAATTGGGTTAGTGTTTCCAATTGTACTCTTTTTCCCAGAGTTGGTTTTGTCCCAATGGATTTTCTAAGTTTAGTTTTTAATGAGGCAATTGGTTCACTATATAATTCTCAATTGTTTGATCATGAAGACAAGACAAAGACAACTAAGGAGGAGCCTATTCTTTTAAATTCAAATCTGTCAAATTTGTGCTTTTAATATATTGTCTTTAAGAGGTTTAGAAGGCTAAGAGTCATTTCTTAGTCTTTATATGTAAGAACCACACAACTTTTATCATTAAGAAAGTTTTAGACAAAAAGAGCGATTCTCTAATTTTCAGAGTGATTCAGATTCTGCTAATGAGTGATTCCAAAGCAAACCCCTTGTAGAGTGATTCTAAAGGTTTATATGGTTCTTGGGTGTGATATCCTTTAATCCTCTATCCAAACTACAAAGGATCTCCATCTCTTTGTTGTTATCACGTCCATAATCATCTACCTTCACTCCATTAAATGCACCAGCCACTGTTTCGGTTCAGAACAGCCTAAACTCCACCTTCAAAGCATCGATCATCAAGGGAGGATCATATCATGTGGTATCAGAGCAATTTGAAGGCTTGAGTACTCACAAAAACAGGAAGTGTCTCTTAAACTTCTTATTCAATATGCTTTTGTCTCTTTGTATTCTTTGAATCTGTTTTGGTGTTTAATTTTTGTTTTTGCTGAATCACTTGATGAATATGGATATGGATTATTGATTTTGTGCATAAACTTGTTGTTTAACCTTGAAATCAAGTTTAGAAGTGATTGGACACGTTTTTGATTCATAGAGAAGTGTTAAACCTGTTTCAGATTGTGACTAATCATATTCTAGTTTCTTTAAATTTTGTGCATGTTTAGAACTATCTTAAATTCGTACCCTTTGTATTGTGAGCATTTTAAGTTCATATAGAGTCATTTTCGTGCTTAATATCATTGCTTGATACTCACTTTTACTTAGTTTTGCTATTGAAGGATAATCTGATTTTCTACAAACTGTTTGAGTGGTTTCTTTTGTTCTCTTTACTTGGAGCATTTTTTGTGTTTCTTTTGCAAGGAACAATGTCTGATAATGGAGAGGAGTGTTCTAAAAGGGAAAAGCTGTTGTTTGAGGCTATAACTTCCCAAATGAAGAAGCTTATGAACCAAACACTCAATGATCAGTTTGATGCTTTTAGAAAGGAGTTCAACTCACCCTCTGGAAATGAAACTGGCCAATCTAGGAAAAGAAGGCCTAAGGTGACGAATCCTAATGCCAATATACTCCATGAAGAACCTAGAGATTCTGCAACTGATGATTACAATGAAGAAAGGAGTAGTGCATCAAACCATACTCATAGGAGCAGAAGGAGGGCTATAAGAGCTAGATATCCAAGAAAAAATATCGAAGCCATTAAGCTAAAGATTCCATCTTTCTATGGAACTTCTGATCCTGATGCCTATCTTAAATGGGAAACCAAGACTGAACTATTGTTCAATTGTCACAACTTCTCCGAGGTTGAGAGAGTTAAAGTTGCAGCCACAGAGTTTTATAATTATGCTTTGAACTGGTGATATCAGCTTGTGACCATTAGAAGAAGAACTGGTGAATTTTCAATCTCTACTTAGAATGAGATGAAGAACATAATGAGGATAAGGTTTCTACCTAGTCATCATGAAAGGGAGCTTCATCAAAGGCTAAGAAATCTGGTCCAAGGTTCTAGAAAAGGTGAAGAGTATTTTCAGGAGCTCGAGAAGCTTTTGATCAAAGCTAATATTATGGAAGGTCGTGAAGCTGGTATATCAAGGTTTATTGGTGGATTAAACAGAGATATCCAAGACCAATTGGAGTTACAACGTTTTGAAGACCTTGAAGAAGCAATTCACAAGGATGTACTCATTGAACAACAAATTAAAAGGAGATCTTCTACAAAATTAGGTTGTGGGGCTGGAAACTCTAAACCAAGCTATTCAAGAGATAGTAAACCTATCTACAACAA
>OVBE01001478.1:0-36432 GCA_900406425.1 Iberis pinnata
GCATCTAAAGTGTGATGGATAGGATTGAACCTACTAGCAGTCTCGAAAAGTCTTGAAGTTCTTGTATTGAATCTTGAAATTTGAAAATCCATTGGTTTAGTCTCGAAGCCTGCTAGTTCTATATTATCTTCATAACTATTTGGACTTAACTTGAATTTCTAATTAGCTTGCTCGAATGGTATCTTGATGTGGTTTAAGGCTTAAAATTTTTGTAACGGTTTAGTCACCCAAAAGCCCAAACACTTGTGGCTAAACCGGTCATTCTCATNGTGAAGCCCAATTACCCAAGTTACTTGTGAGTTTCTTTTCCTTAGTGATTGATTGGCAAAAACTCAAGAGAATAAGGGACGACAACTTACGATTTCCATTTAGCTAGATTGACGACATCGTCTAACATTTATGAAGGGTAGCTAGGATCGGAAATGTTGGTTTGATGGTTTTTCAAAAGAGGATGTTCGGGAAGATAAAGAAAACAATGAGTTCGATTAAAAAAAAAGAGAGAGTCTCCACTAGATTAGGATATGGAATGAAAAAATGAAACCCCTAAGTTTTAAGACAGGAAAATCTATAAGTTGAATAACAAAGAAGGCTAGGAATCGAAAAGAAAAAAATAGCCTAAGATATCAAATGGTAAAAAAAGGAGCTAGTTTAAATGATCTAAGGGAAGTAAATGATAAGTATAGTGGAGAAATATTGGAAGCCTAAGTTAGCAAAGGATGAAGAATGTTTGGTTTGGGTTGGGAAGTTTGAATTTAAAATAGATAGTTAAAACCTTTGAAGAATGGGTAGAATAAGACACGAGCTTGGAAAGTTTAGGAATAGAAGTCAAAATTTTTATTCCTCACTGCCTTTTGTCTCATTTTGATTTTTCTAAATCAATCACTCCCTTTTGAGTGATAACCCGATGATTTGAGTGTGAACCTTCTCTTGATGCATTGGAATCTCCTTTCAACCTTACCAATTAAACCCGACAAGATCATCATTTGAGCATGCTTCACTTGTGAAATTAATTGAATGTAGGAAGAGGATTTGGACTAGATAGGTGGATCCCTTACCTTTAGTAATAGAACGGATAGTGAAGATACATGAATGATTTGATGAGTAAAGATGTTAGTTCAGGATTGATGATGTATCACGTTTTAGATGTTAGTTCACTAGGCTTTTGCTTAATCTTTTGGCTCTGAGGTTCCCATTTATAAACCTCTCTCGCTTACTTTCCTTTGCGGTTTGCTTGAGGACAAGCAAATGAAAAGTTTGGGGGAGTTGATGTATTGTGTTTTTAACCAATTTAGACTTTGGTATAGTTTTCATATTAGTTAGTTTCACTTACATTTAGACTAGTTAGGTTGCATTTTGCATTCTATTACATATTTCAGGTACTTAAGGTGTACAAAGCTTAATTGGAGTCAAACCGATGAGAAAAGAGTAGAAAAGATGCAAAGAAGGATTTTAGGAAAAAGTACCGGCCAGGTTGTATCGGTTGCTTTGGCCGATACAACCTATGAAGAATCTGTAACAGGCGATATGACCGATACAGTTGAGACGATATGCTGGTATCGGCCAACCTGTATCCCTTAGGAGAGATCGATACAATCTATGAAGAAACCATACCGAGCAAACCAACCGATACACCTGGCCCGATACACACATATCAGGCAGTGTGTATCGGTTATGTCCAACCGATGCAAAACGTGTAGATAGTGTGCCGGCCAAACCGGCCGATATCGATCCCAAAAAGGCAAAAATAAACTATTTTGAAGCTTTTGTAAACCTAATTTCTTTTTCATCTTGAGTTTTTCTCTAAACACTTTGTAAACCTTTGATTCTAGTTTTCAGTGTGATTTTAGTTCTTGTTTGATTCTTTGCTTGATTTCTTGTATTCCTTTGAATCTAATCATGGTTAAACATAATTCTACTCTTAGAATTTGTGTTTTCCTAATGGCTAGTGAGTAGTTCTAAATAAAAAAATGGGCTAGGTAGATTAGGGTAATTAGATGGTGGAATTAGATGTTTATGACTTATAATTCTTAATTCCTCATTCAATTGATGTTCTTAATGCTATAATTGAATTGATCAATCAAATTTAGACCTTAGGATGTATTGCGCCCGAAAGGTGCTCGATAAAATTCCCAAACCAGAAATTGAATGCTAAATGAGGCCTAGCCAAGAGATTTTTTTAGTTATTTTAGTGGTTTGTCATAGATTAGAGCTCAATGCTTCTTAATTTTGTGGATTAGCCAAGATATTGTTTTAATCGCATGATTAGGAAAAGGATTAGTGCCACGAGAGTGGATTAGTCTATTTATGGGAATCTTAGACCAAAGATTACATGTTAATGTTAACATTGAGAATCTTATGATATCATTTGATCACCCGAGTCGATTACCTTTGCCCGTTTGTTTAGCTTTTTATCATTACATTCTTAATTTTATCTTTATTATCTTTTTAACTTAATCATTTGTCGGTTTTCAATAGATGCACATTTTAATTATTGAACTCAACCAAAATTTGAATTGCTTAGACTGAATTTGATTCTAATAGAATTAATGAGTTAATTGCATCCCAAAATGGATTTGACACCTACGATTACGACTATTGAGTCATCTAGGATTACTTGCTAGATAGAAATTCACGAAAAATCATGTTTATCAACACCATGAAGACACAAGAACAATAATAAAATATTGTTACTTGAGATTATATGTTCATGTTCACGAGCCAAAGCACTAGTCTTCAAGCCATTTGTGAAGGAAAAAAATAAAAAATATTGATGGACAAGGCCACAATAATTCTATTATGTTTTTGAGCAATAAAGAAACAATTTATCATGATTGTTTTCTGTTTTCCATGAAATTAAGGTTACATTCATGAGAGGCATTATCAACCAGTAGCTTTGGATTGAGTGATTGCATCTTTCTAATAAAAAAGATTATCTAGCTGATGCATCATGATTTACCAAACCTCCACCTCTCCAAGATAAATTTATAACCCTTCAAAAGATACATAAATCTAACTTGTTTTCTCTTAGTGCAGGTTATAGCATTTTGGGAGTATAACCAAAACAACGAGACTATGACAGAAACTACATGAGACCCATGCCTAAACCACGAGACTCTAAAATTACTCGATTAGTAATGGAGAGCCGATAAATGATAGAAATTTGAAAGAGCCAAATTAGGCTTTGATGTAGGATATCTCTCAACCAATATACCATGAAAATGTGACTCCTTTAGCTCATATCAACACCTCGATGGCACATTTACATGGTCCATATACCAATCTGTTCAAACCTTTCACCTGAAAATCAAAAGGCACGAGGAAAGTGACAAAAATAATGTTAATAGCCCAAACATAATTGATTTTTCTATCATTTCACCATAGGCAATCATCTTCAAGAACATTTACATGCGATAGAAAAATTTGTGGAAGACATTGAGCTACCATCGAAGATTCACCAGATAAGTTGTCAAAATATTACCATGTGCCCAACATAATTTCATTTTTCTCATACCAACATTCTCCGAGAATACCTTCATGGGCCACATATCAAACCATGCAGGCTATTGAGCTTATCTTGAAGATTCCTCTAGAAAGTGGTCAAAATATTGTTAAATCCCGAATGGAACTTTCTTGGCCCATAACTTACCTAAAGGTGGCAAAAAAAAAACATGTCATAAGAGCACCACCATGGCCCAAAGGGCAATCTATGTGGTCCAATGACCTGTTCTTGGAATTAAGAGGCAATTGGACCTTAATTATGAGAATCTTCGAAACAAATTCTACCTGATTCATATCAGAATCAAGTTGGTTTAGAAACGCCAAAACTACCCACAAACAAGCTATATTTTGGTTATCCGAAAAATTCCAAGCTACACTTTGAATATTTATCAGCCAAGTGACTATCTAGAAGATATTACACGAGCCCAATACCCCCTGAAAAATGTTAAACTTGAAGATGGCTTTGGGAAACCTATAGTTGAAGGAAAGACATCGTCAACAACTTTCCTAACCCATAACCTGCCCAATTTAGAACGTCCAATCCCAGCACCTCCTCAGATCATCATGATAATCTTCTTGCGGCATCACCCAAATAGATGACTCATTCTTTTCCTTCAACTTAAACATTTTGAGCTTACTTAAGGAATTATCTTTTATAATTAACTTGTGTGTATGTCCTTTTTGAAAGATTTTTTATATAGAACCCATGAAGCATCGTCAATGACACTTTAGAAGTTAGCCATGGCCAAGATCAGATTTTGTTGCAAAAGAGCGTGTGTTTGGTCTTGCAGAAAAAAACAGATTTGAGGACAAATCATTTTGAATAAAGGGAAGATTATGTGATTCTAGAAGACATCCAACATGGAGCTAAATAAGGAGCATCAAATCAACATGTAGCTGAGTTTGTAGCCGAGGATAAGCTTGTAAAAGAAGAGATTTTGGACATTTTGTGGATGCTAAAATCCATAATATTTTTAAAATAAAAATTAAGATGAGGAATTCGTAGAATTTTGTCTTAACAAGAACAAATCACAACATAAATCCATATGAGAAATAGAATATATGAATATAGATTTGTATTGACTGATTAATCTGCTCTAAGTCCTGAACTCGTGTACAAAGAATAATGCGTAAAAACGTGGAAAAAGATTATTCTCTCTCTTTCCTTTCTTATACTTATACCGCTCGGGTTTTCTTAGATTCTTGCTGAGGTTTACAGATATCTCAGGGTGCAGTTCCGATATTCTTGCTGAATGTAACTTCTTGCGATCCCACGATCTCGGCGTATCTCGCAAAACTTGGAGCGGTTGCAACTTGGTCTTTTACTGCTTGGGCTGCCCCTTTTTCCACCTATGTCATATCGAATATTGAGTGTTGAGGCATTCTTCAAATATACTTAGGTGGTGATTCCCACTCAAGATTTCGAGCGAACCAGTGTTGGAACCCCTGCGATCTCAGGCAGAAAATCTAGGGCTATCGCTACTCCGACGATCATGTCCTTCTTCACTACACGATATACGACATAATGAGTGGCGTTAATTTGGGAATTATTCGATTTCTCAACAGATTTCTCAGTTCCCAAACTCTCCTCTTCTCAGGTTTGCGACGATTTTACGAGGTGTTCTTAAAAACATGCAGACTCCAGTTTCCGTTTCCAAAATTACTGGTTTGTTATCTTTGCCGTCGTGGAATGGAATTGAGCCAACTAAAACCAAAAGTTGTTCGCCACGTGATATTTCTGTTGATACAAGCTCGGGAAAATGGGTTTTAGATAGGCTACGACATGCTCGAAGAAATCACTCATGCTAAGAGGGGTCCAAAGGCAGTCTCTAGTACATCATAAACAAACCCAACCAAGGGTTCATCTCAGGGAAAATGCCTAATGACGAAATTGATTGGAAACAATGTTATTTCTTTCTCGAAATTAACCATTTGTCTTTTTGGACAAAAGATCTTGTGGATTTGTAGTCTGGATGGTCTAGATCAATTGGTATGATAGCCCCTAAATGCCCTTTCCTCTTTTTTATTTATTTTGTTTCTACTTTTCAGATATCCTAATTCAAAATTTTTTACTTAATTCTCTCTTAATCTTTTGTATTTATTAATTGATATTCACTTATTTGTTATTTCAACTCCTCATATAACGGTTGTTGAAGATCCTTCTTCTAAGTATGTAAAGAACTGTAATCTTTTGGAGAACAATTCTTTGAACAACTAGAGCACATTTACTAGGGAAAGGATCCTCTGTTCTTGATTTTCATGTAAGTAATCAAATAGAAGCTGATGTTTCCTTTAGGTCTGTTACGATCTCCAAATTTTTTAATGCAATGTAATTCTTCTGTAGATACTCCATCTGTAACGACGAAACCGATGTCACACAACCTTCGATCCGAGCGTCAAATTGCACTAGTTCTGATCAACGGAAAAGACTAACCGAGGTCTTGATACTTCCAAAAGACCATAGTGAATGTTCTTCGAAAGAATCAGAAAAAATCGTTGAACAGCTAAGCGATTATCTCTACACTTTTTTCCTTAGTCGAGACGGTTTTGTCCCATCGGTTTTTCCTATCACTAAGGTTTTAATGAGGTAAGATAATCCGCTTATTTCCAATATTGAGATCATGACAAGCATACTCGAAATTGATGTCCGATAAATATGAAAGACCTCAACAGATATGTTTATGGAAAAAAAAAAATAAATACGCTGAACAACAGACGTTATGCTTGCCAATTGGCAAGTTGAACTACGCAAGTTCAGCTCGCCAGTTAGCAAGTCGAACGGCACACGTTCAGCTTGCCAACTGGCGAGCTGAACCACACAAGCTCAGCTCGCTAACTGGTGAGTTGAATCACACAAGTTTAGCTCGCCAATTGGCGAGATGAACAACGCATGTTCAGCTCGCCAGTTGGCGAGATGAACAACCCATTTTCAGATCATCAAATGGCGAGTTGACTTCATCATGAACCTTTCATCTCTCGTTTCGTATCATTCTGAGTTTCTATTAGAATTATTTAATAAAAACCAGAAAACTCGCATAAGTCTGGAATTAATCGTAAACGGTTTCGGTTATCCTGAACGCCGAGGTCACCATAGCTATACTTTTATTTCCTACAACTTTCGAAAGAATCGTGAAATATTATCGTAAGAGATTAATCGTATAAAAAATAATGGTTAGCCGAAACGCCGAGGTTTATCTTAACTATACGATTAAAATCGTCATTTTTGGAACGGTCATAAGGACGCACTCGTATTTATCAGTCGTATAAAACCATAATGACTAACTTATACTCTGACATTATCTCGCATACACGATTGATGTAAGCTCTCCGCAAAGTTTCAATTGTATCATCGTGCGAAAACCTGGTTTTTCTATAGGAACTGTAAAAAATCACGTAAACCATAAAAAAACTCAACAAGGCCTAAAACACGATAACGGTCCACTTACGATTCTAGACGATAATCTAGCCCAAGCAATGACGGACATAGCATGTCCAACAAGCCGTGAAGAAATGGAAGAAATCCATAAAATGAAGATTTTCGTAGAAGGATAAACCAGAAAAGAAAGATTCAATTCCCCACACCGAAATACTTATGGCTTTAGACAATTTTTTCCGTTCTTAACGAGCTACGACTCAATTAGGTTATTAGTCTCTGTTGTTAGATCTAGGATATTCGCTGATAGTTCTTGTGGCTGAGACTATCATCTGATTATAACACGCTCATATGATTCAGAATAAGAATATCTTTCACCCTCTTTCTTATTCTTAAATTCGTTTTCATATTTTTTATTTTCGTACTCTAATATTTTTAAGGTTGGACTCACCAAAATCCGGGATCTCTGGAAAATTAGAGTTATCTCTGATTTTCCGTAACTAACAAAAATCAGACTGTGCGAATTTTAGTTCTTATAGTTTGGCGCTAGAAGGAGGGGGAAAGCGATTTCTTTCATGTCAAATAACAAGTTAAAATATGGCTATTGAAAATCAAAATGACCAACCAGCTCGTGACGGTGCTCCACCGAATGACAACGTTGAGAAAACTTTGCCAACGAACATCACTACAATGAACGCTGACGCAAACACTGCAGCGTTCGAGGAGATCAAGAAGATTTTCTCGACTCTTGATAAGAAGTAGGAAGAACAAGATAAGCTGACGAGTTCTATCGCAAAAAAGGTCGCAACCCTAACTGCGAGAACCATAATCATCTTCCTACGCGGGACTACCAAGCTCCACGGGAGAAGCTCGATTTTGCAACTCTGCTTGCTAGGATGCAAAACACGTAAAGAAAACTGCCATGCCAAAATCCTGATGAGACTACTCCTGATGTAACATTGAAAAATTGGAATCCAGCAAAGAGTCCGATTCTTCGGATGAGCACATGGACGTACACCCAAGGAGAAGAAGCAAACGCTCAGCTCGAAAAGATCACCAGTTCAACAAAACCATGACAGAAGAAGAAGAAAATATCTTCTCAGTAGAACAGGAGAAATGGCAGAGGAGCAAGCTTGGAACATCCGAGATAAACGCCGAGAAGCTCCAAAAGCTATTGATAATGACTTCAATGAAATTCATGATCTTTGAGACTACATCGCAAAAATCGTTGTGGAATTCGGTAAAATCATAAATTCATCACACTACTAGTGCGGCACCAGAGATCGATCGACTTCTTGAGGACGCCCAAAAAATGCCGTTTACTGTACGTATAACTAAGGCTCGAATCTCCGACCCCTTAAAATCCCTATGTATGACAGAACCACCAATCCGGAAGCCCAAATTCAAAACTTTATAATCGCGATGGCGAGGTCCAAACTCATGGAGGGTGAAAAAGACGCAGGCTTCTACCTTCTCTTCGTCGAACACCTCCAGGGAGCGGCTCTCGAATTGTTCTCTCGACTACAATGCAAATCCATAAGAAGCTTCCAACAACTCTCTGCGGAATTCCTCAAACAGTACTCTATGTTTATGGATAGGGAAACTTCAGACGTCGACCTATTGAATTTGTCTCAAAGGGAACAAGAATCTATTCGAGATTTCATGAAATGATTCAAAGTCCCGATGTCTAGAGTCACCAGGATCAGTGATAAGTTAGCCATAGGCACGCTCCGAAAAAACTTCTGGTACAAGTCAAAATTCAGAAAATGGTTAGCCCTCGAAAAATCGCGCTCAATCCATGACGCTCTTAATAAGGCCACAGACTTAATTTCCATCAAAGAGTAGATGAAAGTTTTGTCAGAGAAGGATAAGTCAGTGAAGGCATTTACAAAAGATGCGCCAGCAGAGCAGAAATCAAAAAAGAAAAACTCCCGTAACAAAAATTACGTCTATCACGAGCGAGAGTATCTTCAAGGAGCGCATAATTACGCTTGTTGGTGTCGAAACCCCCTCAGCAGGTTTCTAGCCCAACCGGTGTCACTTCCTAGATAACAGCTCAGCCTGTGTCAAGATGCAAAAAGATCCACCCATAATATTTCTACTTAGGCGCAGAGAGTGGATGATCGGCTACTCATATCGTAGACGAGCTAAGCAGAAGGCGATTACGAGCTGGACAAGAGAAGACTAGGTCTAGGTGGTTCCGAGATAAGGGGGAAGCACTGAGATCGTGATCCTAACGACCCGAGAAGATCGAAACAACCCGGACTAGACGGAAGTTAATATAAGGCGAGAAGAGAGAAAAATGAAGCATTATAATCTTTTGGGGGGCTAGAACTAGAATTAAGAAATCGATCTATCCTTTTTCTATGTATAAACACATTCATCAAGATCAATAAAGAACATAGTATTCTTCTCTGTATTTATTCGACATGAGTTTCTTTTGTAATTTCCTTCTAATTTTGACAAGAACGATGAATTCCTCATTAAGATAATCATCTAAAAATTCATTGTGGGTTTTAGCATCCACAAATTGGCGCCGTATGTGGGGAAGGCAACAGTTCTTTGACGCAAGAAGGAAAGATGCAGCCAAATCCAATTCCGTCATGACGGAAAACACATCCATACCATCCGACGGATATGCTAGCACGATTCAAACACTCCTCCAATATGTACAATCCATGTCCGAGAAGCTGGAGACACATGACGCCCTAAACAGATCCCTGCTAGACAGGCTCGACCAGATGCCAAAGGAGTCAGCAGACCAAACAAAGGCAATGCCCAAACGGTTAGACCGAACAACATCTTTACGACACCGCTCCACCAGTACTTATGCACGACGATACCCGGTCTTGGGAGAACACTCCAGGAGGCTCCGCTTCACTCCAACCCCGCGCTTAGTCAAGACGAGAGAATTCCGCACTGATGCAACAAAGACCCCACCTGATGGAAACCCAGAAGGAGAATCTGACCAGAGAGATGACCAAACCAACGACAAAATCGAGCAGCCGAATCGCACCCCGAGGCCAGGGGCTTTGGAGGATGAGAGAGACGGAATCGACCCATCCAAGGACTCCGAGGGAGAACCAGACGCATATGAGGACGACTCCCGAATCCCATCTTCTCGTTCCCACAAGCGACCTCAGCAATCGATCAAGGAGATCCAGGATATGAAAGATTCTTTACAACAAGTCGTCCAACAAATGGACTCCAAAGTTCACCAGGCCACAAGCTCGGCGCCAGAACTGGACCAACTAATGGAGGAAACACTTCGGAGCACGTATGTCGCATACATAAAGAATGCAAGAATCCAAAACCCCGGAAAGATCAAAATCCCTTTCTATGAAGGAAAGACGGATCCCAGCGCATACACGACCGCCTTTAGAATCGCAGTCGGGCGAGCACAGTTTGATGATCGCGAAAAGGACGCATGATACTGCCAACTGTTCAGCGAACACCTCCAGGGGCCATCACTCACCTGGTTCTCACGGCTTCCCGAAGGATCAATCCACAGTTTCAACCAGATGAGCATGATGTTCCTAAAGCACTACTTAGTATACATTGAGAGGGACATCTCAGACGCGGATATGCGGAGCATGGCCCAGGGTCCGAACGAGCCCCTCCAAAAATTCATCGATAAATTAAAAGAAGTGATATCACGAGTGGTCGTGACCGAAAACACTGCGATCGCCACCCTCAAAAATGCGGTATAGGGAGAATCCAAGTTCAGAAAGGACCTAATACTAAACCCGCCAGCAACAATCGACGATGCGCTCCACAGGGGAAAAGTGTTTGCACGGATATACAAGGATCTAATCGAAATGCAGAAACAAACTCGAGAAAAGGGCCAGGTGACCCAGGTCGCTCCCCCGAGGCAAAACCCCCTGGTGAGAAATCAAACGCTTTTTGCAGGAAAACCTAAGAATGGACCTTGGAATCAATGGAAACGACCTGAGGAGCAAGGAGATGTCAAAAAGCATTGTGAATACCACAACACGATGGACAGTCCACTGAGGAATGCAAGAGCTTCAAGTCTTTCCTTTTTAGCAAATACCAGTCTAGAGAATTTGTGGAACCGGGCAAAGCGAAGACAACCAACCTCAAGCAGGGGACAGAAGATCAAGCCGAGGAGGTCAACCCCCTAAAACGAGACCGAGAAGAACTACCTCAAATGGCGCCGACCCCACCATTCAAGAAGCGGATCAATATGATCTTGGGGAACCACTAGTTTGGCTTAAACTCGGTAACTACAATCAAAGCATACGGGCGCATGGCAGCATCGTGTGAAAATTGGCAAGTCAAACCCTTGGAGATAGGCGAGCCCATAACATTCGATGAAACGGACACGACGAGACTCGACGTCCCTCATGCTAACCCCGTAGTCATCGAACGGATCCTAGAAGAGTACAAAATCGCAAGAGTGCTTATAGATACGAGGAGCTCAGTGGACTTAATTTTCAAAGAGACTTTAGTGAAGATGGACATAGACCTCTCGCGAATCGAAGGACCACCTGCGTCGCTAACCGGCTTCACCAGTGAAATATCCATGACAATCGGAACAATCAAACTACTAATGCACGCAGCTGGGGTATCAAGGATGATCGAATTCAAAATAATTAACAAACCGACGATATAGAACGCAATCCTGGGGACACCATGGATAAATGCAATGAAGGCTATCCCGTCTACATACCACCAATGCGTCAAATTCCCGACTAAGGAAGGAATCAAAATGATCAAAGGAAGTCAAAGATCAATCCGAGCTTGCTACCTGGCCGGACTCAAACTCAGAGAAATTCCTTATACAAACTACAGATCGGGGATCCCACCCCACCTGCGGAGCCGACATACGAGGAACCCAAGCTTGACGAGGTGACGCAGTACTGCATATACCCATGACACCCGGAGCGCTGCATTGGTATAGGGTCGAAACTCCAAAAGGACTTGAAAGAGGAGCTGATCTCCTTCCTCAAGGAGAATAAGCACACCTTCGCGTGGAACATGACGAACATGCCGGGAATAAGCCTGGATATTATGTTTCACGAGCTGAATGCAGACCCAATATACAAGCCGGTTAAACAGAAAAAGCGAAAACTGGGAGCTGAGCGGGCTCACGCAATCAGGACGAGGTGGAAAAGTTGTTAGGAGCAGGCTCGATCACATAAGTGAAATACCCAGAATGGCTAGCCAACCCCGTAGTGGTAAAGAAAAAGAATGGCAAATGGAGAGTCTGCATAGACTTCACCGACTTGAACAAAGCATGTCCCAAGGACAGTTTCCCATTGCCAAACATAGACCAGCTCGTCGAAGCCACAATTGACTACAAACTGCTCTCATTCATGGACGCCTTCTTGGGCTACAACCAGATACTCATGCTCCCCGACGACAGGGAAAAAACCACTTTCACTATGGAAAAGGGCATCGATTGTTACAAAGTGATGCTTTCCGGCCTAAAGAATGCAGGCGCAACCTACCAGCGTTTGGTCAACAAAATGTTCTCGGAACAGCTGGGAAAAACAATGGAAGTCTACATAGACGACATGCTCATCAAATCCTCCAACAAAGATACCCATGTCGGCGACCTGCGCACCTGTTTCCAAATACTCAACATCTACGGGATGAAGCTGAACCCAGCCAAATGTACGTTCGCGGTAACCTCAGTAGAATTCCTCGGCTACCTGGTGACAAGAAAGGGGATAGAAGCCAATCCGAAACAAATCAACGCCCGATTGAGAATGCCATCACCAAAAAACACTAGAGAAGTGTAGAGACTGAATGGACGCATAGCCGCCCTGACCAGGTTTATATCCAAATCGACTGGCAAATGCCTTCCATTTTACAACCTCCTGAAAGGGAACAAGAAATTCATCTGGGATGAGAAATGCGAATCGACATTCAGAGAATTAAAAACCTACCTTATAACACCTCCAGTCCTCTCAAAGCCCCAGGAGGGGAGACATTATACCTTTACATAGCAGTATCATCCCACGCGATTAGCTCAGTTCTCGTACGCGAAGAGTTAGGCAACCAAATGCCAATCTTCTACCTCAGCAAAATCCTAGATGACGTGGAAACCAGATACCCGAGGATAGAGAACCTGGCCCTGGCTGTGGTGCATTCAACGCAAAAATTTCGATCTTATTTCCAATCTCATTCAATCGTGGTGTATTCAAACCAACCTTTGCGAAAGGTCGAACTGCTCCCAGAGCGTTCTCACGGAGGTAAGGGATGATCGAGAAGAAGATAAGGCCATTATTTGAGGGGTCGCAGACGCCATAGACTTCACACCAGAAGCAACAGGAGTCCTAATACTCGCGCTTGTCGTGGGATTCGACGAAGAACCTCTACTCCCAGATCGAATCACCAACTGTCTCAACATCAGCGGGAAACCGAGGGGGAAGAGAAATACGGAGGAGAAAAGTCGAAAAAAGACGAGAATCCAAAGAAATTTCAGAGCAAACTGAATATGAGAATTAACAAACCCTAACAAAATTAAAGAGAAATAAATAGTTAAGCGAAAATACCTTATGATGCAAAGAGAGAGAGAGAGAAGAGATAGATGGTTGAAAGCGTAGTGGGAGACGATTCGAGGTACTTGAGGAGAGAGAGAAGAGAGTGGAAGTAACCGCCTCGAGCTGTGTAAAAACCGCCTTTTGTAGGCGTAATGATGGTGCTTTTGAATTTCAAAGACACCAAGATGCGCTGCANCCAGAGCGTAGTGGGAGACGATTCGAGGTACTTGAGGAGAGAGAGAAGAGAGTGGAAGTAACCGCCTCGAGCTGTGTAAAAACCGCCTTTTGTAGGCGTAATGATGGTGCTTTTGAATTTCAAAGACACCAAGATGCGCTGCATGAAGAGATAAGAATTAATCGAGACTGTTGAGATTTTCTCAATCAAAACTGTAACAAAATCGGCCCAACTAATGCTATATTTTTGGGGGAAAATGAAACTATCCAGCCCAACATGAAGGATTCAAATGCGTCTTAATGGAAAAATGATGAACGAAGATCAGCTTAAAGAAAAAAATTAAATAAGTATATGATAATATATGAATGGTTACGAGGTGAATTTCCACCGGTTTCCGAAGGTCACCCAACTCGCTAAGCTCGTGGGGAGACCTGGGGGCTAATATGTTGGTGTCGAAACCTCCTCAGCAGGTTTCTAGCCCAACCGGTGTCACTTTCTAGATAACAGCTCATCATGTGTCAAGATGCAAAAAGATTCACCCAACAGATTTCTACTTAGGCGCAGAGAATAGATGATTGGCTACTCATGTCGTAGACGAGCTGAGCAGAAGGCGATTACGAGCTGGACAAGAGAAGACTAGGTCTAGGTGGTTCCGAGATAAGGGGGAAGCACTGAGATCGTGATCCTAACGACCTGAGAAGATCGGAACAACCTTGACTAGGCGGAAGGGGATATAAGGCAAGAAGAGAGAGAAATGAAGCATTATAATCTTTTTGGGGGCCAGAACTAGAATTAAGAAATCGATCTATCCTTTTTCTATGTATAAACACGTTCATCAAGATCAATAAAGAACACATTATTCTTCTCTATATTTATTTCGACATGAGTTTGTGTTGTAATTTCCTTCTAATTTTGACAAGAACGACGAATTCCTCATTAAGATAACATCTAAAAATTCATTGTGGGTTTTAGCATCCACAACGCTATCAACCTGTCATCCGAACGAGGAAGATCATCGGGTAACACATGGACTCAAAACGTCTATTACGAGGAAAACACCTTATGCGAGTTCCACCAAACAAAGGGTCACTCCATAGAGAACTACAAAGTTCTTGAAGCAAGGCTAACGAAAAAACTACTAGCAGGAGAGATGTCAGAAATATCCAGCGTAAACGATCTCATCAGAGAGACTAACCGACCACCTAGGTCCAACCAAGCACCGCCAGGCAAAAACGCACCTCAGGATCCCCAAACGGAAGAGAAGCGCAGAAGAGGGCTCGAGGAAAAAGTCAACGATGTCAATTTTCGGCTCATAAACATGATAACTGGAGGATCACAATACTTTCAACATAGCGTCTCCACAATAAAACCTTATCATCGCAAAGCCAAATCGAGCACCAACTGACCCGATCACCTTCTCTTCACATCTTCCGATTCTCCCAATAACACGATTACATTCGATTAAAGAAAAGTTGTACGAATATACACACCTCATAGCGACACTCTCGTAATCGATCTCGTTATAAGAGATATCAAAGTTACAAGAGTCCTCGTCGACACATGGAGTAACGTAAATGTGATCTTCTCCGATACGCTAAATTGGATGGGAATCATACTATTCGAAGTTACGCCCACGCCAAGATTACTCACTGATTTCTCAGGCACAACAACCCATGACTCTCAGATTAATTCAAATTTCGGTCATGGCGAAAGAAGTCACAAAATCTTCAACTTCACGATAGTCGACCATCTTGCAATCTATAATGTTATCGGCAGAATGCCCTGGATAAACTCTATGCAAGTCGTCCTATCAACTTACCACTTAGGCATCACATTCTTGACGCCCCACAGAATATCCACAATATGGGGATGTCGAAAACATGCAAGACTCTACTTTCTAGCCGAGCATAACCTAAGAAGGGTCGAAACAATACCAGTGATCGGACCCAAACGAGCGAAGACAACTCAGCTGCTAACCGAAAACACTTCGGTAAAACCTGAAAATGCTTCAGAAAAAGACAAACTAGACTCATCAACTCGAGAAACGACTCAACCAGAACAACGCCACCACGCCTCTGAGCCCAACATCTCAAACAGAATAGCAAAGCCAATGCCCGGAAAATTCGTCGACCCAACTATACCTACCGCAGCCAAAACGGACAACGTAGCATCACCAAGTGAGTAATCAAACTTATCGTATAACCCAGAAACAAAAATACTACGAAAACTCTCTTAACAATATTCAACAAAACATTTTCCTCGTTCACAAGGATAAGCACGCTCTTCGACAAACCACATGAACACCTCTCGAAAACACTCTAAACATAAAACTTTCAAGCAGAAAATTAGAAGCAGTCTACACAGACTTCAAAACCAAAAATGAGCAAACACTCGCTCCTATATCAATTCTGTCGATTGGCCCCGGCGGACAAACTAGTCACCTAACCTTTTGTAAGATTGGTTCTCGTATATCCGATAGAAGGATAGAACGCTATAAAAAACCATAGTTTTGGTCAGCAATTCTGAATGACTTAGAAATTTTCTTCGAAGAGATGCTCGGTTCCCGATTGATGAGAGTCTATTGTAGACTCCAATATAAAAGAAGAACGAGGTTGAAATCAAAAACGGGATACGTAAGCCAGAATAGTCAATGCACACCCCAAAACCGAGACTAAGCTTAGGTCTTTCCCTAAACCTAGAACACTAGCATTTGACATATCTAGACATTTTGTGAACTAAGATTCGCACCGTCCAATTTATGTTACTTACGAAAAATCAGAGAGAACTCTAACTTCCAGAGATCTTGGATTTCTATGAGTCAAATGTTTTAAGATCAGAACATGATGAATAATAACATAAGTACGATATAGAAAATACGAAAGAGAGAAAAGGGGTTTCTTATTCCAAATCGTATGAGCGTTTTAGAACAAATGGTAAGCCTCAGCTAAGTGAGCTATCGGCATGTTCTGCAGTACGAAAACCTAAGACTAGTTATCCTAGTTTAGTCGCAGCTCGCTAATAAATTCGAAAAAATAACCCTAACGCTCTAAATTCGAAAAAATAACCCTAACGCTCTAAATTCGGAAAATAACCCTAGTCGCAGCTCGCAGCTCCCAGCTCTCCCTCTTCATCCTTCTTATATAGACTCCTTGGCTTGTCCGTTTTCCTTTTCGGCTTCCGATTCTTTTGCGGAAACTTTCCTTTTCTTTTGCAAAAATGTTCTTTTTCTGAACTTCTTCCATTTCTTTGTGGCTTGCGGAATAAGTTGTGTCCGTCATCGAACTTGGGCTGAATTCTCACCTAGAATTGTAAGTGGGCCATTTGTCATGTTTTAGGTCTCATCAAGCTGTTATGCGGTTTAGGCGATTTTACGATTCCTACTGGAGAATCGGTCTTTCATATGACGATGCGATACAGATATTTTGACAAGTTAATCGTCATCGCTTTATACGATTGATATTTATACGAACGGATGTTATGATACTTCCGCGAACTGTAAAGAATAATTGCATAATAGTGATGTTTATCGTTTACATAATAACCCCGACACTTTCGTGGAAAGAATAAGTTTTACGTGTTCAATGGAACCTCATAATTATACGAAACAAGGAACGAGAGGTTTGAGACGAAATCAGTATGCCAACTGGCAAGCTGAATTTGCGAGATTTAGCTTGCCAACTGGCAAGCTGAATTTGCGTGATTTAGCTTGCCAACTGGCAAGCTGAATTTGCGTGATTTAGCTCGCCAACTTGCGAGATGATTGCCTGTTTGGAGTACGTGTTCTCGTATGCAAACAATGTTCGAAGCCTTGGGCGTTTATCAGAAAATATTAATTTGTTTGTCGTTGTTCCGGATCCTTTGTAGTTTTTAGCTTTCTGCGAAAGGTTGCTGTAAGCGAACCATCTTGCATCGTTAAAACCATAGTGATAGGAAAACCCGGTGGGAAAAAATTTTCTCGACTAAGGACAAAAGAGTGCAGAGGTTGTTGCCTAATCATCCAATGACGGGTGAGTATTTATGAAACGTATTCCCGGAAATGAGGCAATTTTAGTTAAAACATGTCTCGTTGATTCGTAGTGACTGGTTTCGATGTTAGTTTTGCCGTGATCGTGTTTGACCCCAACAGTTAGCCTCCACCCTACGAGAACATTTGGAATGTTCTCGTGTGGCATTAGTTTGACAAGTAGGCATAATTAATTGGTCAAAAATTTCGAAGATGAGGAGTAAAAAATTTTCTTATAAAATGGAGAAGTAAACAAAAACTTTTATACCCCATTGCAAGTTTGGAGATGGTAAACAAAAACTTTTACCTCTTAATACTATTGCTATCTTATATACCCCATTGCAAGTTTGGAGATGGGAACCGCGGCAAATGCAATACCGTCAATTTTTGACCCGAAGAGCCTTCGAACGCACGATGGAGGCATCGCGCTGTCGATTAGATTTATGAGGTATTCGATCAAGTTGACGTAAGTTGAAAAATACTTACGAGAGACATGTGGTGCAGATATTCCGCCTCCGGAACCGTGGTGTCCGGAAAGGCCTAAATTTGCCGATGAGTCTGGAGGTTCGAGCGACTGTAGGATGTCCTTCTTAAATACCATCAAGGAATTCTGCAAGGTGTCAGATGATATGGAGTTTCGTCTGCCCACATATGGCAAGGAGCTGACTCTCTGCCTCCCAGTTGGTTTACATGTTATGAGGCTTACTTGTTGTTTTACCGACTATGGTTTTCAATTCTGGGTGTTATAGTTAACTTCTAGCATTAGTACAGATCGATCAGCCAGATTTTTCCTTGTGGCCNAAAGGTGTCAGATGATATGGAGTTTCGTCTGCCCACATATGGCAAGGAGCTGACTCTCTGCCTCCCAGTTGGTTTACATGCTATGAGGCTTACTTGTTGTTTTACCGACTATGGTTTTCAATTCTGGGGGTTATAGTTAACTTCTAGCATTAGTACAGATCGATCAGCCAGATTTTTCCTTGTGGCCTCAACATTTGATCGGTACCTTAGTCATGAGCTAGGAGCAAGGGATGGTTCTGGGAAGAGCGTGCGTAAAATGCTCATGTACTACATGGTGCCTCAGACCAACATGGGGATTATCCAGTCATTCTAAAACAAGTACCCGCATTGGAAAAAGCGTTATTTCTTTGTCTGAATAAGTAGCGCCTCTGTGGAAGAGAGATATATATCCCTTTTAATGGGGAGATGGGGTCGATGTGGTATCGTGACCACGTACTTGAATTTTTGTCCCCTTCAACTGATGACTAATGCCCATCTTTTCTTTCTTATGCAGTTCTCGATCATGTTCCCCCATTTCCAGAATATTTGATCGTTGTTAGAACTCTCCTCCGAGGCGGCCCAGTTTACTAGGGGAATTTCTCACCACAGCGGGTACGAAACGCTGTTTCCTACCATAACGCTTGCACTTGTCCTGAACTCTTTATCGAAGAGGAGGAGCCAGCGATGGAGAATTTTGTTCCATACGAGCTGCCTTCCCCAAGGTTAGGGAAAGACATTGCAGGCGATTCTATTCACGCCAGGGTAGGATCATCCCCTGGAGTGTTCCTAAACGACTTTGATGATTCGAATCAGGTCCCGCTGCCCTCCTTCAAACCTTGTTTATTGGATTTTTTGGATGATTCCCCGCTTCAGGCTCCAACCTCGGAGAGCCCATGATGTCAAAACCGTGTGCCAAGGCTTCGCACCGATGCATAGGGGTTAGTACTCATTTACATGATTTTGTTTGTACGAGTGCATTTGTTAACTTTTTAATGGTATTCTGACATGCCATCCATATAATGGAGGAAGATCTCAAGTTGAAGGACTAAGAGGCACATACGGCCCAGTACAAAGCCGACAAGCTCGAAGAGGACAATTCTCATATGAAGACGGAGATGGAGGCGCTGGTGCGAAAGCAAGCTTTCAATGTTCGCCGTGCAGTTAAGCGTGGTAAGCACAAGACTTTCTCTGTTGTGGCGGACCGTTTGACGCACTTTGAGGCCTGCTTTGAAAGGCTCGAGCAGACGCACCAAACTGTTGAAAATTGGCGCAAATGTCGTGGGTTGGCATGCATTTTATACCAGTCAAAGAAGCCTGGCTTCTAGTACGATGTGGAATGGAAGAAAATATTTGGGTACTTTAAAAAGTACAAGGACATGAGGTTCTTGATTCTTCTGACTAAGTCAGAAGTTCGGGAATGCTGGGCTCCGATTCCCGTTTCTCCCGATTTAGAGGACGCGAGATCTTGGCGCTTGGCGATGAAGTTGAAGTGGATCAAGATCTACGTGTGTTCGGTGTATCGTGTACCAATTGTTATGACCCCAATTAGTGTTGAGGCGATATGTGATTTGGCCGAGTGTGGCCATTTTGGCCGTACGTGGCCTATTAAAAACTTTCCGCTTTGCGGCCCTTTGTAATTTATGCTTATATGTAGTATGTTGAAAACAAAATTCGAGTAGTCAATTCGCATTCTGTTTCCGATTTATCGCTACGTTTAGTTTATCCGTTACGAGTGCATTTTTCTTGGAGAATTTCATCCCTAAGTTACACGGATCTACGTGAGCAAGCGACAAGACAAGTTTAAGGATATCGTATTGTTTTTTGATAATATTTCTAGAGATGTTAGCGACCACTGTGTTGGGTTTAGGGCAAGACCTAGGCTTACTCTCGATTTTAATGTGGTGTTTATTTTGGCTTACATATCATGTTTGTGATTTCAACCTGACTCCATTTCGACATTGGAACATGCGATAGATTCACACCAATTTAGAATCAAGCATCTCTCCCATGATAATTTTTAAGTCGTTCGGAAGTGCTGACCAAAATTTTGGTTTTTATAGCGCTGTATATCCTTGTGTCAGATGTGTGAGAACCGATCTTACAAAAGGTTAGGCGACTAGTTTGTCCATTGGGGGCCACCAGATAGGTTTAATATAGGAGCAGGTGTTTGCTCGTTTCGGTTTTGGAGTCTGCGTAGACTGCGTTAGTACGAATTTGGAAGTTTGGTTCCAGAAGTTCGCGACGTCTCGCTTTTTTTGAAGATTTTATTTCGTTCACATGTTTAACGTTTTTAGTCTATGTTCAAGAAGAGTTACAATTTTTGTTAGGAGTTTGCATATGATTTCTATTTTTTGGATTATGCGATGATTTTGAAGTTTTTTGAGCATAACCGAATATGTGAGGTTTGCAAGAAGATGCGAAAAATTGTTAACATAGAAGGTGATTTTTATTTCGTAGAAGTTTCAAAAATATCGAGTACACAAATGTGGATATTTTGAAATGTGGAAGTATACAAGTATATGTATACGTACCAACTCCGCCCCCCCCCCCCTTTGTGGAGAGGAGGACAGTTGCACTTTTCTATCGAAAAGTTGCCGACGTACCCGTTTTGGGGATCAAGATGTCTCATAGTTCAGTTGGTTGTCGTGACTTAGATCACTCGTTAGGGGATGTTGCATCGTCCATTTTTGTTGCGGTGGCTAGAGTTGGGTCGACGACTTTTTCCGGCGTTGCTTATGATGTTAGCTCTAGGATGTTGGGCTCGGAGGCTTGGTCTCCTTCCTTAGGTAGATCCGTTTCCAAAGTGTTGTCAGGTTTCTCCAATGTTTTCTCCATCGATGCCTGAGTTGTTTTTGTCCGTTTGGGTCCGATCGTTGGTATCGTTACGATTCGTCTTAGTTTGTGCTCGGCTAGGAAGCAGAGTCTTGCTTGTTTTATACACCCTCAAATTCGGATATCTCGTGTGGCATTGGGAATTTGATGCCTAAGTGTTAAGTTGACAGTACTGCCTTCATGGAATTTATCCAAGGTGTTCCAACGATCGCATTGTAGATGGCAGGATGATCGACTACCAAAAAATCGACGATTTTGTTTAATTCCTTTTCCATGAAGGGGAGTTAAATTGATCTGAGAGTCAAGGTCGTTTTGTTTTCTTCAAAAGTGATTGCGTTATTCGTTGAATCGGAAGATGTGTAGAGAAGGTGATGAGGCCAATTGGCGCTCATTTCAACCTTTCCATGATAAGCTTTAATTGTANGTGCCAGAGAATCTGGTGAGCGGTTTCGGAGTGGCCATGACTTCAAACTGCTTGATGCCCATCCTATTTAGTGTATCGTAGAAGATTACGTTTACGGTGGTTCCTGTGTCGACAAGGATTCTTGTGACCACAAGATCTCTTATGACAAGGGAGATTACAAGGGGATCGTTGTGAGGTGTGTTGATTCTAATAGTTTTGTTTTCTTCAAAAGTGATTGCGTTATTCGGTGAATCGGAAGATGTGTAGAAAAGGTGATGAGGCCAATTGGCGCTCATTTCAACCTTTCCATGATAAGCTTTAATTGTAGAGACACTATCCTAGCAGTATTGCGATCCTCCGATTATCATGTTTACTCGGCGGCGCTTGATGTCGCTGATTTTATCCTCAGGCTCTCTTCTACGCTTCCCTTCTGTTCGGGGACCTTGGAGTGTGTTGTTTCATGGCGGTGCCTGTTCTGGTCTCAGCGGCTGAATAACCTCTATGAGAAGATCGTTTACGCTGGAAATCTTTGGCATTTTTCCTGCGAGTAGCTTTGCCATCAATCTTGCTCCAAGGACTTTGCAATTCGCCGTGGAAAGCCCCTTTGTTTTGTGGAATTCGCAAAAAAAAAATTCTCGTCGTAAGAGGAGTTTTGGGTCCAAGTGTTGCCTGACATTTTTCCTCTCTCGAAAGATTGATTTATAGCATAGTTATGCGCTCCCCGAAGGTCTTCTCCTTCTTGATGGACGTACTAGTCGTTACAATGGTTTTTCTTTTTTGATTTCTGTTCGGAAGAAGCTTCCTTTGCGGACACCTTTGTTGACTTATTCTTTTACGCTAGAACTCTCATCTCTCCTCCAATGTTAATAAAATATGTGGCTTTGTGCAAGGCGTCCTATATCATGCACAATTTCTCGAGGGCTATCCATTTTCTGAATTTGGATTTGTACCAGAGAGTTTTGTAGAGCGCGACTATGGCCACTTTGTCGCTAATAGCGCTCACTCCTTACATTATGATTTTGAACCGTTTCATGAAGTGTCGAAGAGATTCGTTTTTTTTTGAGTCAAGCTCCAGAGATCGACATCGGAAGTTTCCCTATCCATGAACATGGAGTACTGCTTCAGGAATTCCGAGGAAAGTTGTTTGAAACTCGTGAAGGAGTTCCGTTTAAGTCGAGAGAACGAATCGAGAGTTGCCCCATGGAGATGTTCGACAAAGGGAAGGCATAAACCTGACGCCTCCTCGCCTTCCCTTAGTTTAGATCTTGCCATCGTGATTTGAAAGGTTTGTAATTGTGCTTTCGGATATGTGGTTGTGTCTCGTAGATCAAGATTTTAATTTTTTCGGGGTCCAAAATCCAAGCATTAGTATGCGAGCCGTGAATGGAGTGCTCTGCGCCTCCTCAAGAAGTCGGTTGATTTCTGGAGCCGCACTGGTGGCATGATGGATTTTGAGATTTTACTACCTGTATTCCGGCCATGGTTTTTGCAAGGGATTCACGGAGATCGTGAATTGCGTAGAAATCATATTCGGTTGCCTTGTGAGCTTGTCGACATTTGTTACAGATGATTCAAGCTTGTTCTTTGGCTTGCTTTTCCTGCTCCACCCAAAAGATATTTTCCTCTTCTTTGGTCATAGGCTTATCGAGTCATGAATTCTGTCGAGTCTAACGGTCTCTAACCCTTCTAGGGTGTTTGTCCGCGTCTTCGTCCGATTCCTCAGACGATACAATGAGCTCCACATTGACTTGTTCGGCTTCGTTATCTTTTGTGTCCTTGCTGGGAGGTGGGAGGTGGCTTTTTAATGTCGCATCAAGAGTTACCTCGCCGAGATTTAATTCTGGTGGCTCCTTCTGTGTGTTTTGCGTCCTGTCATGTGGGGTCGCAAATCAATTTTTCTCTCGTTGAGCTTAGTAGTTATGCGTGGGAGGATGGCTCTGGTTCTTGCGGTTAAGGTTTCCACCTGTTCAGCAAGAGAGCTTGTCAGCTTATCTTGTTCTTCCAAATTCTTCTCGAGAGTCGAGAACATCTTCTTAATCTCCTCGAACAACGTAGTGTTTGTGTTTGTGTTTGCGTTGATCGCAGTGAAGTTCGTTGGTGGAGTCTTCTCAACGTTTTCGTGTGGTGGAAGGCCGTCATGAGCTGGTTGGTCATTTTGAGTTTCGGTATTCATGTTTCTGAATTGGTTGTTTGATGTGAAAGAAATCACTTGCCCCCTCCTTCTAGCGCCAAACTGTGGGAACCGAGATTCGCGCCGTCTGACTTTTGTTAGTTAATGAAAATTAGAGAGAACTCTAACTTTCCAAATATCCCGGATTTCTGTGAGTCAAACGATTTAAGATCATAACATGATAAATAATAATAGAAGTATGAAATAGAAAGTACGGAAGAGAGAAAAGGGGTTTCTTATTCCGGATCGTATGAGCGTTTCACAACAGATGGTAAGCCTCGACTACATGAGCTAACGGCAAGTTCCGCAGTACAAAAACCTAAGACTAGTTATCCTAGTTGAGTCACAGCTCGCTAATAATTTCGGAAAATAACCCTAAAACAAGAAGTCTTTTGGTGCAGAAAGTTTGATGTCTCCCAGCTCTTCATCCTCATCCTTCTTATATAGACTCCTTGGCTTGTCCTTTTTCCTTTTTGTCCTCCGATTCTTTTGCGGAAACTTTCCTTTTATTTTGCATAAACGTTCCTTTTCCGACAACTTAAATTTTTATGTGGCTTGCAGAACAAGTTGTGGCCGTCATTGCACTTGGGCCGAATTCTCACCTAGGACCGTAAGTGGGCCGTTTTTCGCATTTTAGGTCTCATCGAGCCGTAACACGATTTAGGCGGTTTTACGATTCCTACCGGAGAATGGTCTTTTGTATGACAATGCGATACGAATTTTGCGAGAAGTTACTCATCGTCGCTTTATACGATTGATGTTTATACGAATGGATGTCACGATACTTCTAAAAAATGTAAAGAATAATCACATAATTGTGATGTTTACCGTTTACATGATAATCCCGACACTTTCACATAAAGAATAAGTTTTACAGTTTCAGTCGCAGAATTCGCACAGAACCTCGTAATGATACAAAAAATGGATTGGGAGGTTTGAGACAAAATCAACTCGCCAACTAGCAAGCTAAATCTCAAAAATCTAGCTCGCCAATTGGCTAGCTAAATCATGAAAATTCAGCTTGCTAGTTGGCAAGCTGAATCATACAAATTCAGCTCGTAAGTTGGCGAGCTGAATGTGCGACATTCAGCTCACCAACTGGCGAGATGAATTTGCGAGATTCAAATCTCCACTTGGCAAGCTAAATGTGCGGGATTCAGCTTGCCAACTGGCGAGCTGAATGTGCGGGATTCAGCTTGCTAACTGGCAAGCTGAATGTGCATGTTTGGCGTACGTGTTCTCGTATGCAAACAACATTTGGAGACTAGGGTGTTTATCTGAAAATATTAATTTGTTTGTCGTTGTTCCAGATCCTTCGCAGTTTTTTGCGTTTCGCGAATATTGGCAGAAGCGAACCATGTTGCCTCGTTAAAACCTTAGTGATAAGAAAAGCCGGTGGGAAAAACCTTCTCGGCTAAGGAAAAAAAAGTGCATAGGTGGTTGCCTAATTATCCGATGACCGTTGCGTATTTCCAACATGTATTCCTAGAAGTTCGGCAATTTTGGTTAAAACATGTCTCGTTGATTCGTAGTGACATGTTGAGGCGTTAGTTTCGTCGTGGCCGTTTTTTATCCCAACAGACATAGTATCAAACACTGATACGAGATCCCTAAATTTGTCTCTTCGCTTACATTCGCAAGTTCACAAAACCATAAACTATATTTTTCGGAAAACTCGCATCCGAAGTGATGATCAGAGTACATGATACGAAATGACTACTGATAATATTGTCTCAACAACTAATCCTAAATTCACATAAACATAACTTACAAAAGACGCAAAACGACATGAATTCAAAGCCACATACGATCGATCCTACTAAACTAAAAATAGGCCCACACTCGGCCAAAATCATAAACAGGGAACATACTTACTTTATACTAACATGCGCTCCTCACAGACGGGATCGAAATAACCAAAACATGACCCACGAAACGGTCTTAGATCCTGGTCCACTGCTTCTTCTTCAGGACACACTGCAGTATCGACATCTTCCAAATCAGGTGAACCAGGGATCAGAGCCTAGTAGTCTCGAATCTCTGCTTCAATCGGAGGAATCGGAGACCTCACATCTTCGTACCAGTAATCGGGTTGCATCTCACAAAACAAGGCGCTCACATAACCGCGACACTTGCACTAATCTTAACAATTTGTCGTGTTTGTTCTAATCGCTTAAAACTGGCCACAAAATGAGTCAAGTGATCCGCCATGATCAAAGCAACCTCGCGCTTACCATGCCTGATTACATGGAATATTTTGGGCGTTTCCTTCTGCGTAGATTCTCCTATCTCTCATCTGAAAGGGGAGTTATCCTCCTCGAGTCTCTCGGCCTTGAACTGAGCTGTTCGCACCTCCCTGTCACGTGTCTTGAGAGCCTCTTCTAATTTATAGAGACCTTGTCGGAGTCCCCACATAAGGTTAGACAAAACATTCAGGAAAACAAAATCGTACTTGCAAAAACTAATCCATCCCTCGTTTATAGCTCAGGATTAAAATGCCGATAAGTTGTTGGAGGTCGCGCGGTGAAATCTGGTCGATCTATAAGACATCAAGTCAAAAATTCGATTATGACTCCCAAAATGGGAAACTATAGTCGGCAATGTAGTAGGTGCACCTTGTAGCAAGGAAACCAGCCATGAGGAAGGGTGAAAGCGTCTTATCCATTCTCCAGAAGGTGAAAGACCACGTACTCTAGAACTCTGCAAAAGTCTCGAATACTAGTCATGAAAGACGCTCTAAAATTGCTCGAACTGTTGGTATTTCTGCCGAGTTTGGGCCTCCTCTAAATTGATCGAATGAGCCATAAATTCGATATTCGATACAACTTCCCCATCCTGATGTCGTAAACTTTCGGGACTAAAGATCGACGGCAACGTGTTTGCAACCACTCCCACATTGGAATTCATAATGAAAATGGGAAAGCAACAAAGGATTTAAGAGAGCAAATATTTTCTACCTCCCATCTTTTATTTCGTATCATTATGACTTTCCGTTCGAAGTCTGCAGTAAAACCGTAAACTCGCATAGTCCCGAATTAATCGTATAAACGGTTTCGGTTATCCTGAAAGCTGAGGTCACCTTAGCTATAGGATTGTTTCCTACGACTTGCAAAAGAATCATGAAACCATCTCGTATGAGATTAATCGTTTAAAACGAAAATGGTTAGCCAAAACGCCGAGGATTATCTTAACTATACGATTAAAATCGTCATTTTTCTGAGAAGTCATAAGGACACGCTCGTATATATCAATCAATAAAAAAATAATGGCTAACTTAAACGCCAATGTTATCTCGCTTTTACAATTGATATAATCTCTCCAAATTTTTTTAATCGTATCATCGCACGAAAGACTTGTTCTCCGATAGGAACCGTTAAAATTGCCTAGACCGTAAAACGGCCCAACGAGGCCTAACCACGAAAATGGCCAACTTATGATTCCAGAAGAGAATCTAGCTCAAGCGCAATGACGGTTGTAGCTTGTCCAGTAAGCCGTGAAGAAATGGAAGAAATCCAGAAAAGGAAGATTTATGCAGAAGGATAAATAAGAAAAGGAAGATTTTTGCGGAAGAATGAAAGACGGAAAAAGAAGAAGGACCGACCCTGGAGCCTATGTAAGAGAGATTAAGAGGAAGAGCATAGTCACATTCAATTCTCAACACCAAAATACTTAAGGCATTAGACTATTTTTCCGTTCTCCGCGAGCTATGACTCAATTAGGTTATCAGTCTCTGTTGTTAGCTCTAGGATACTCGCTGATAGTTCTTATGGTCGAGAGTATCATTCGATTGTAATATGCTCATATGATTCGGAATAAGAAATCTCTTTCCCCCTCTTTCGTATTCCTAAATTCGTTTTCGTATTGTTTATTTTCGTACTATGATGTTTTTAAGTTTGACTCACAAAAATCGAGGATCTCTCAAAAATTGGGGTTCTCTCTTATTTTCCTTAACTAACGGAAATCATACAGTATGAGTTTTGATTCCCACACCATCTCTTAATCCTTTTGTTATAGACATCATGAGGGAGCAAAAATATTATTGAGAGGCTCGAAAGAACAAAGACATCAAGGGTGTTTCATGGGGATCCCAAAAAGACGTTGGCAGTTACGGATCCCCTAGAGATGCAACCCGAAGATGTTAAAATAATTGAGGATTATGATTCTTCCAGGAATGGTATGCAACGCGGTAAGACTGATGGTACTGTTAGAACTTATACTCATCCGAATCCTATTCGTCATAGCATTTAGCATAGAGAGACTCCTTTGGACAAGAAGAGTCGCCTCTGGAACCTTCTCCAGTTGGGTCGCATGACTTTGGGAGGGGTTTTTTTTCAGCGTCTCTTATCTTTGGCAAGTTTTGATGGTTGGCGATATCAATCTCTGCGTTGATCTGATGCCAAGGCTCATGTTGGATGGACCTAGAGTCTATGATCACATAACGCTAGCCGTTAAAAAGAGTACGCGGACTGGACTCACTCTCATATTGAGGTATCTTCCGCCCCTGGTAGTCAATTTCTAAGTTTTCGCTTTATTTGGATGTTACGAGTAAAGAACTTCTCTAATGAAGACTTCTCTAATTATCTTAACTATACGATTAGAGTCGTCATTCTTTGGAACGGTCATAATATGTCGCTCATAGTATTGATTTAATCTTTCCGGAAAGTCTCGATCGTATCATCGTACAAAAACTTGGTTCTTCGATGAGAACCGTAAATTTTCCTAAACTGAAAACATCCCAACAAGGCCTAAAACACGGTATTGGCCCACTTACGTCTCTAGATGAGAATCAAGCCCAAGTACAATGGCGGTCAAAGCTTGTCCTGCAAGCCATGAAGAAAATGCAAGAAATCGTGAAAAGAAAGATTTCCGCAGAAGAATAAACCATAAAAGGGAGATTTCTGCGGAGGAACGGAAGATGAAAAAGGAAGATGGATCAGCATGAAGCCTATATAAGAGAGACAAAGAGAAGGGGCACAAACATGTTGAATTCTCCACACCAAAATACTTAGGCTTTATACTATTTTTTCGTTCTTAGCGAGCTACGACTCAATTAGGTTATCAGTCTATGTTGTTAGATCTAGGATTATTGCTGACAGTCCTTGTGGCCAAGACTATCACATGTTGTAATATTCTCCTAGGCAGATTCGGATAAGATTTCTTTTTCCCTCTTTTGTACTTATAATACTACATTTTGTTATCATCGTGTTGTGATCTTTCCCCGTTTGACTTACTAAAATCTGGGATCTCTGGAAAAACTGAGTTTTCTCTGATTTTCCTTAACTAACGAAAATTAAACGGTGCAAATTTTGGTTCCTACAGGTATACATCGCACTTTTGGCTTTCAGTTTTCTTGCATCCCATTTTTTTCGTGGCGGGATTCAGTCTTTAATGTACGTTAGGATCTCTATCAGCCAATCTATTTCTATTTCGACCTTGTCAGCTTCTAAAGGAATATCTTCTTCCTCTACATCTTCCGGGTTGGAGTTATCGTTGTATTCTTCAATATATTTTGGTATGATGTAGGCTGCCTTTGCTATCGAGATGCTTGGTTTGTCAATGGTCTTAACGAAGATGATCCTTCTCATCTGAGGGTATGTGGTCGAAGCCAAGGCATACGTTGGCGGGTTTTCCCACTGAGGATTTTAATCAGGTTGAACTCGAGGAAGCCTTTTGAGAGCATTTATTACCACTTCTAAGTATGCTTCCATTCTGCCGTCTCTTGTTTCATTTTCCCCACTAAATTGGTTTGCCACTAGGTGGGAGTCGCACTATATGTTGATTTTTTTGCTTCAATTGTCGATGCCAACCGCAGGCCGGAAATCATTGCTTCATACTCAACCTCATTATTTGAGGCCACAAATCTTAGTCTGAAGGATTGTTCAATCACTTCCCCTGTTGGGGCGATAAGTCGCACGCCTACTCCTGAGCCATGTTTAGAGCTTGATCCATTGGCGTATAAAGACCATCGTACCTCATATCGTATTAGTTTGATTTCCAACTTAGGAGGTAATTCGATGAGGAAGTCTGCGAGCAGTTGGGACTTCACGCATATTCAACTTTTGAACTATATATCGTGCTTGCCCAGTTTTACTGCCCACGTGGATAGCCTTGTTGACTGGTTCGGGCTGTATAAAATTTTCCATAACTGCTGGTTCGAGAAGACGAAGATTGAGTGCGATTGGAAATATAATATATTGTTGGATATCTTGTTTATGTATCATCCAGGATTTTACTCAGGTTGTTTATTGGTTTTTGATTGCCGAGGTCTTCGCGTACGAGGACTGAGCTTATTGCGTGCATTGTCACTACTATGTACAGGTATAAGGTTTATCCTCCTTAGGTTTCAAGAGTACTAAGGGGGTCATCATATAGTTCTTTAGCTTGGTGAATGTTTTCTTACATTATTTGTTCCAAATAAAATTTGTATTCCCTTCAGCAGGTTGTAGAACGGTAAAAACATGTTTGTCAATTTGGATATGAAGCGGGTTAGGGCTATTATGCCACCTGTTAACCTCTAGACTACTCTCACATTTTTGGGCGATGGTATCGGCAACAGGTCATTGATCTTCTTGGGTTGTCTTTGATGACTCGTTTGGTTACTAGGTACCTTAGAAAGTCCACCGAGTTAACCGCAGTGGTACACTTAGTTGGGCTGAGCTTCATCCCATAGGTGTTTAGAATTTGGGAACATACACGGAGTTCTACAATATGATCATCTTCATCTGCTGATTTGACGAGCGTGTCATTGATGTACACTTCCATTGTTTTCCCGAGTTATTATGAAAACATTTTTTTTCACTAAACCCTGTTAGGTTGCTCTGGGATTCTACAATAAGGCATCAACTTGTAGCAATATATGCTCATGTCGGCAAGGGAATTTGTTTTTTCTCTACCGTCTGGGTGCATCAATATTTGAGTGTAACCCGAGAAGGCGTCCATGAATGAGATAAGCTTATACCTTATTATGGCTTCTACTAGTTTGGTCCATGTTTCGTAGTGGGAATATGTCTGTGGGACATGCTTTGTTTAAGTCTGTTAAATCGACGCAAACCCTCCACTTCCCATACTTTTTCTTGACCACAACAAGAGTTTCCAACGAGTCGGGGTATTTGACTTCTATGATGGATCATGTGCTTAACTGTTTTTCTACCTCATCTTGGACCGCCTTAGCACGCTCAACACCTTATTTTTGTTTCTTCAGTTTAACCAGCTTGTAAACTGGGTATGCGTTCAACTCGTGAAATATGATATCCAAGCTTTTTACGGGCATGTCTGTGGTGTTCCACGGAAAGGTATGCTTGTTTTCTTTGAGGAAGTTGATGAAGTCCTCCTTTATGTCTTTTCGTAACATCGAAACTATCCCTACGCAGCATTCCACGAAACCTAGATCAATATAATATTGTGTTACCTCATCCAGCCTAGATTTTTCGTAGTTGTGAACCCCTGGGGTGGCTGGTTCCTTAATCTATAGTTGTTATAAGACCTTTTTACGAGCAGGAGCTCAGCCAAATAGCAGGCTCAGATCAACCTCTGACTTCCCTTGATGGTTTTGATTCCTTCCTTGGTTGGAAATTTGATGCACTAGTGGTATGTGGACAATACTACTTTTATCACGTTTATCTAGGGGGCTCATAAAATGGCGTTGTATATTGTTGAACGGTCCATTACAGTGAATTCGATCATCCGGGAAATTCCTGCTCCATACATGAGCAACTTGATTGTCTCAGTGTCATAACGATTTTGCTTGTCAAACATGTTAAAGGTGTAGGAGGTCCTTCCATTTCAGATAGGCCGACATATATTTTAATTAAAGTTTCCTTGAGGATGAGATCTACGGAGTACCCAGTATCCATGACTACCCTAAGAATTTCAAAGTCTCTGAGGATCAGGTCGATGACCAATGGACCGGCATGCGGCATGTCAAGGCCGATGGTGCCACCTTTCGCACGAGGCAGCTTTCCGTTCATCACTTTGATCTACGTGATCAAGTTGAGACAAGACTGATGGTTCCCCCATTATCATGTTGATTCTTTTTTAATGGAGGATTTGGGGAGACTTGTGGCAGTTCTTCTCTAGGCCTTTTTAGAGGATTGATTTCCTCATTTAGCTCTTTCGTGTCTTGTTGCGCATTTGTTGTGTTGGTTCTTGTTGCGCATTTTTCGTGTTGGTTTTGCCGGGTTTGGACAATTGTTTTCNACCAATTCACATTATTGATATTTAGGGAACATCAAAGGTTTGAAACTCTTGCATATGGCCATCTTTGTTGTGATAGTCGCAGTGTTTTTCGTGTTCCCTTGTTCCTCAGTTTGCTTCCATTGGTTCCAGGGGCCTCTTTTGGGTCTATTGGCGTAAAACACTTGATTTCTAGTTGAGGCAGGACGCCTTGGGACAGCTAATTGGGACGTCAAGTTTTCTTCCACTACTCCTCTTACACATTTCACTAATATCTTCTTCTATTTGGGTGGAAAATTTTCTTCTGTGGAGGGCGTCGTCGATGGTTGCTGGAGGATTCAAGATCAAGTCTTTTTGGAATTTCGACTAGCCCCACACCGCTTTTTTGAGGGCGGCTATGGCGGCGCTGTCAGTCACCACTACTCGAGATATTACTTCCTTAAAAGTGTCGAGGAACTACCTGAAGGGTTTGTTAGGCCCTTGAGTCATGCTCCATGTATCCGCATATGAGATATCTCTTTGGATGTATACTAAGTAATGCTTCAGGAACACTAAGCTCATCTAGTTGAAACTATGGGTTGAGCCTTCAGGCATCTTGAGAACCATGAGAGTGATGGTCCTTGGAGGTTCTCACTAAAGAGTCGGGCAGTAACAGGGGTCTCTTTCATTCTCATCGAGTTGTGCTCGCCAACCGCTATGTAGAAAGTTGTCATGTACGTGCTAGGGTTTCTTTTCCTTCATAAAATGGAATCTTAATTTCCCTAGGGTTACATACTTTAAGGTTTTGATGTGTGGGGCATACGAGCTTAGAAGCGTCTCTTCATCAATCGGTCCAGTTCAAGCTCCAAACTGAACGCCTGGTGAACTTTAGAGTTCATTTTTCAGAAGACCTCTTGGAGAGAGTTTTTTATCTCTTGGATCTCTTATATCTAAGGTTGAGGTCGTTTTCCCGGCTAGGAAGAAGATCAGTAGTGGTCCTCATATTCTTCAAAGCCGTAGTCTGAGTCTCTGAATATGTCAATTTGGTCCCAATCACCTTCAGGGTTCCTAGTGTGGACGGTATGGTTTTATTGGTCGGCATCTTCCTCATATTGGTCGGCTTTCGGGGTGGATTGTTCATCCCTAGAGTCGGTGTTTAGTGGAGCATCCGTTGTTCCAGAATGAGGCCCATGGGTTTTGATGGAGTTTGGTTTGGAGTGAACGACAGTCTCCTGAAATGTTCGAAAATTTGATGTTGTCAGGTTGATGATCGGAATGATCGTCTGCAGGCTGAGGTTGTTTAATCGAGGCGTTGGGTAATTACTTTGGTTTGATATGAGAGTGCCTTGGTTTAATATGAGACCGCCTTGGATTGATCTACATTTTTTTGGCTATTTTGTTGAGTCGATCAAGAAGGGACTGGTTCAGAGCATCTTACACTTCCAGCTTCTCATACATGGATTGCATGGTCTGATGGAGAGCTTGGATCCTGCTGGTGTACCCTTCTAGTTGCAGCGATAGTTCTTCGGTCATGGTTGTTGTGGATCAGGTTGGTATGTTCTTTTGCGTTAGAAAATCTAAAGTTCTCCAAAGACGGCGCCAATTTGTAGATGTTAAAATCCACAAAACAAATTTATAAAAATTGAGATGAGGAATTCGTAGAATTTCGTCTTAGCAAGAACATGTCACAACAAAAATCAATATGATGAATATAATATATGAATATGAATTTGTATTCATTGATTAATCTACTCTAAAGCTTGAGCTGGCGTACAAAGAATAATGTGTAAAAAAAGTGGAAGGGATCATTTTATCTCTTTCCTTTCTTCTATTTATACTGTTTGGGTTTTCTCAGACTCTTACTGAGGTTTGCAAATATGTTGAGTTACAGTTCCGACATTCTCTTTAAATGTAACTTCCGGTGATCCCACCATATCGGGGTATCACACAAAACTCAGAGCACTTGCGACTTTGTCCTTTACTGCTCGAGCTGCCCCTTTTTCCATCTACGTCATATCAAATACTGAGTGCTTAGGAATTCTTCAAATATACTTAGGTCGAATATTTTCTTGATAGATTCTCCTCAAGTCCTTATGTACTTAGCATTTTGAGTTCTATCTTCATGAACAAGATGAAATCCTGCTAAGAGATTTTTGACACCAACACATTCAAGTTGGATTTATAACAAGAGTAAAGACAAAGTATCTTGTGAGAACTGTTGGAGTGTTAATTAATCGGTTTTGGAACCTTTCCACCGAATAGAGCTTAGAGTAAATGCAAACAGCCACATATGCATACGATCTCAACATGATGAAAATGGGTTAGTGTATTCATTTGTACCCTTTTTCCCTGATATGGTTTTGTCACCATGTGTTTTACAAAGTGAGTTTTTAACAAGGCAAATAAATCACTATGTAATTGTTCATTTGGTTGATCGATTGAATACCAAATAGATTAAGGCCTTAGCCCATCACTTATACACATTTTTAAGAAGTGAAGATCAAGGACCAAGTGACCAAAGCTCATAGCCAAGAATTGTGCTTACATCTAACTGAGGAGCCTTCTTTTTAAATTCAAATCTCTTTAAACTTATGATTTTACATCTTAGTGTTTTATGACGTTTAGAAGTCTAGAAGTCATATTTATTTCCTTCTTATGTTTTGATAACACGCCCTTTCCTTTTCTTGAAGCAATTTTTTTAATCAAAAGAGTGTTCTCTCTCTATGTGATACAAAATCTGTGTAGGAGTGATTCTAAAGCAAACCCCTTTGTAGATTGATTCTCTTATATTCTATATGATTCTTGGGTGTGATATCCTTCAATCATATATCTAATCAAAATGGGTTTTTCATCCCTTTGTTTTCTATCTACCTCATAACCTCCACTTTCATCCACTATTCCATAAGCCACTGTTTTTGAGTCCAATCTTCTCTTTGTAAGTCTCTAAGATAATGAAACATACCACTTTCTCAAGCTGGTTCTTAAGTCAATCCAATGAGTGATTGAGAAGCGTCTATATTTTTTCCTTTCAGCTTGTTCTCTATTCCACCATGGTTGAGCATCTTCTGTAAATTGGGTAGTTGCTAAGTTGATCTTTTGTTGCTCACTATAGCGAAAATATTCAAAATAATTTTCCATGTGCCTTTCCCAATCTAAATACTCTCCTGGATCATTCCTTCAAGTAAAAGTAATAGGAATTAGTTTATAATCATTGAAACTTTGTTTAAACGAATGATTAATAAACTTGATGTCCCTGTGGACAATTCCTTTGGTCTAGGATTTTGAGCAGATTGTTGCAGGGTTGGGTACTCTATTCGAGTTATCCTTTGTTCAATCATTTGAATTTTATCTTGAAGCAACTAATTATTGAGTTAAGGCGCTCTGCTCAGTTTCATCCTTTGTTGATTGTAATTCGGGAAAATTTCCGAAAAAATCCTCAAGTTTTTGGAAAACGCCGAAAAAACTTCCAACTATCACGTAGTCCAAAAAAGACTTGAATTAATGTTTTCTTTGCCAAATTAATATCTAACTATAGTTGACTGGGAAAAATTAGACCCAACGTTAGTCAAACTTAACGGATTGTTAAGTTTGACCAACNTACTTTTGTTCATGTTTGTGAAAATAAAAGTTTGGTAGTTAGTTTATCTTAGTTACAAAAATATTTGTAATTGAAACTTTTTATTAATATGAATATAACTTTTACATCATTTATCATATTGTAAGATTATTTTCTAGTTAATTAGATAAGATATTTATATTATTTTGAAAAATTATTTTATTAAGATCTTTTTGTTCATATTTTTTTATATTAAAGTTTTGGTAATTAGTTTATTTTAGTTACTAAAATTTTCATAACTAGAAAATTTATTATTCATATTTTAGTATTATAGATTTTTTGCATAATGTATCATATTATATGATTATTTAGTAGCTAATTATATAAAAGAAGAAAAGATAATGAAAAATAAAATTAACGAAAGATCGAGCGACCAAAGGGGCGATTTTTAGGTTTTACAAGTTTCCATAATTAACTTTCACGACAAGTCACCAGCCGCCGGCTTTCTCCGGCTTCTTCGCCGGTGAGGATGGTGGACTCTCCTCCTCCTCCCTCATCACCGTCCAATACCATCGTACCAAATACCACCTCACCTTCTCGCTTAGCAACTACGACTCAACAAGCAGAACATGGACATGCGACTCAATCCTCTTGGTCGAGTGTTGTTAATCAATCGGGACAAGATTCCCAACGTGCACATGCTCCTTTTATATTATCAAATGGTGTGGCATCGGTCTCGGTCCCTAAGAATCTAGTCGATAACCCACAGCCTCTTTGGCACAAATACCTCATCGGTCACTTCGTTGGCACTACTCCACACGTCGGAAAAATTCATGCAACTGTCAATCGACTTTGGAATCGGGATGGAAAAGCTTCAAAAATCGATGTTCAAGTCCTTAATGATTATTATGTTCTGTTCATAATCGAATCTGCTGATATTCGTAGTAGTGTATGCCGGAAGAAATACTGGCATATCTCCGAC